>DWFO01004795.1:0-11057 GCA_018246595.1 Mimoniades nurscia nurscia
ATATATATATATATATATATATGAAATTTTACTGTTTAATAAACACAAATCGTAGATCGTAGGCATATTAATACGCTTATGTTGTTACTTTAACAGATCGTTGTACATAAAGCGTTGTTACAATAGCTCGACAATGAAAATATATCAGAGAAACTCAACGTTTCGTACATATGATGACCTCTTTTTCCCATTGCGATGGCCATCTGCGACCGTCGAAATTGAATGTAGTCCTATTCTGAAAGCTCTTTGGCTTGCGTCAAATTTACAATTGTCAGTGAAAACGGTTAAAAATGTAGTTGCCCCGGCAATACACAAGGATTTTCGTGTGATCCGTTAAAATGATATTATTAGTTTCAGAAAGTTTCAATTATCACTTAGAATAGTAAAGGATTTAAATTCTCTAAAGTATGATTTAAGTTTTACCACTACGGATATACTACAGGTACTACGTCTTAATTTTCCCACCGTTTTATGGTTTCACTGTTGGTCACGGATAAGAGGACTACAGGCAGTCTTCCACGCTGGCCAAGTACGGGTTGGCAGATAGCATACGCCTTGAAAAAGATTTTTTTAATGATCTTCAAGTTGTGCAAATTTCTTTACGATATTTTCTCTTACCGTTTAAGTTAGTGAAACTTGATCTTAAAACGCAAGTTTTGTAAAGAGGTGCGCTCCCAGGATATGAACCAGGGTGGAGAGAGTCAGAGGCAGAATTTCAAACCACTAGGGTACTACTACTTGCATACCCCACTAAGGGTTGACAAAATATGCACATATTTAGTTGCGTTTTTAAAGGGACGTGTCAGTTAGTGTACTTACTATAATTCGTTAATTAGGTTTAAATTACTTAGAAGTCACCGAAACCGATGTGGTTGTATGAAGACTGATGAATGCGGAGGAAACACTTTAGGTCTTCGAGGATAGAGATATTTGGCAATCGGTGCTCTCTATCTATACCGTAAGGGATCTGGCGTAATGATATAGAAATTGTAAATACATATTTTATTAAAAACTTGAAAAGCATGAAGGCAATTATATTACCAGTTACAATATGCGTACGATTGATATTCTTTTCCAGTATCGCCTATTGCCAGTATTATCTATTGCCAGTATCTGTATTGCCAGTAAATGATATTAAAACTTGAGTATCGTAGTTTAATAAACGTATTTCATAGCAATGTACATATTTCTCAATCATATTTCCGATAAAAATCTTTTGAAGCTTTTTCCCGGAGTGTTGATTCGCCTCCTTTTATAAGTGACGATTCAAATAGCCCGGCCATTATCCAAACTGCCGAAGATTCATAAGAAAATAATGTGAAAGCTGGAGTTATAATAGAAGCGTGACCCCGTTCGAATTTGGTTGGAAGTCTTTCAATGCCGTTGTAAATCTAGCAAACCTGGCAGTGGACATGTTTGCCCAGCAGTGAGTAAATACCACTGATTTGTCAATATAAAGGTGCTTATACACTATGACGATTAGGAGCTAATAGTTTGCACAAGAATATCTTTACTTCCTCTACAGCGGTTTTATCTAAGTTCGACGAATCATGCTGTTATTTTTACTGTTGATTTATTTATTTACTTAATTTTACCAATAAATAGAATAAGTCTTTAAATATTATTTGACTTCTGAATTCCAAACTGAATTAGCTCAAGTAGGTCCTAACTTTTAACTAGCTCCCATCATGCAGTTTGAAGTAAGTTTAACCTATACTTTCGTAAGAGAAGCACATTGAAGGCTGAATGAACGCTGCGCTGCAACCTGGTTATATTATGAACAAAATTTCCGGTCAAGCTGTCATTAAAACTACTATTGAATATACAAGCGTTTATTTCACTGCTATTGGACCGAAATACACGAGCACTTCGTACGAAATAAATAAATATTATTTTTAATTTATGTAGTCGTTCGTTGAAAAATGGATACAGTTCATTGTAATCATCTGCAGCTATTGTATGGAGCACTGTGCACCACACATTTCCAATGCATATTTAATGAAAATATACTTATTGGTATTATTTGGTAAGCTCGTTTAGTGAAATTTTTTACATTGTCATAAAAAACCAATTAGTCATAATTATATCTTTCTTGCAACAGCGCAGACTAGATACTTCGTTCATATATTAATCAATCAATCAATAACTTTGAACATCAATAGATTTGAACTTTGAAGGTCAATAAATTTGAAGATATTAAATCTTAAATAAATAAATGCCAGATAAACATACTAAGTAACACAACGTACATTTGCATCTGTTAGGAATTTGCCGCGAGGTACTGTGCTTTAATAAAATCTATACAGTATATTGCGAAGAGCCAAAATAGCTTCAAAACCAAACTACAGTGAACCGCCGGTAATCCGCCCCCTGTCTAATCCGGCACCCCTTGTAATCCGACATGTCTATTATTATTGATTTTTTTTTATAGTCTTTGCTAAAGTAGGTAATGCCTGATCGAACAGGATACAACTTGTACCCTCCACCACTATTGTACCTACACAATCGACACATACATATGTATCGTTTTGATTCTGATTGCTTAGTACGAATTTATTATGTAATATAATCCAGTATGATTTATACTTCGGAATACATATGTATAACATATAACATCTTATCATTGGATCTGTAATTTGTCGAATTACAAGGTACTCTTTAGTAAAAAGTTCCGGACTATACCCCTCTAGTGCCCCGTCTTAGGCAGTACTCTATAGTCCGACCAATTCGACAGTTCGACACTGCCCTGCAAAACGTTTGTCGGATTACCGGGGGTCCACTGTATACTAAATTTCAGTGACGCAGATGGTTCGATGAAAGAGACAAAAAAGTTATAACCACAATGACAGCAGACTCAACTGGCAGATTGTAAATTGTTTCTGTGCCTAAGTTTCGTTTCGGATTTTAAACCTACAAAAAATTTACAGAATAGTACAATAAAAAATTTGATGTACAGTGATTTTTTTACGGAAATAAAAAGTATTAGGTTGCAATCTACTTTCTACAAATATAATAAATATCTATCTATATATAATAAATATCTAGTGACATTGTTCATTGAATATTTTTGTAGTAGATTTCAAATTCAAAAATTTCAACAATGAATTCGCTTATGACTTGTCAGTTGTCAGGTGTATATAAATATAATTAATATTTCTTACACAATAGACTAGACATTTTTAAGAGTAAAAAGCAAGTTTTATTAAATATTAAAACCTACATGTGCCTTAATACCACTTGGCAGTTAGTTTCATTTCAAAATACATTGACTTACCTCTTCTTGAAGAACCTACACAGACTTCATACCGATCATTGGACTGTCGATCCTTAGATCTGAAATTTAGACGCGGAGCCGTTTCGGTTTGTTAGCATAGCAAATACAAAAAAAAAACCTAAGAACACAAAACCTCGACTGTTTGAATTACTTTTTGCAGGAAATAAACGTCATAAGTACGCAAAAGGTCGTGGAATTAAATAAACGGCTTAGTTCATTTAATAAGCTAAGAGAAAAAGGGTCAGTTTTAATTATGAGAACAAAGCCAACCGATTGGGTATTGTTGTGTAAATGAGATGTGATATCTCTTCTACTGTGTAACCCGACTACTATATGGAAGGTATGAGGTTACCGCAGCGGTTCATATCAATTTGGGTTAATGCAATCACAGCGCCATCTGCGCTCAAAGGAAATAATTCGCTCCGCTTGCAACTGGGCTGTCTTTGAATATCTTTAATCAGTGGAACATTTCATTGCACAGCCATGTTTAGGAGCTCCTTTAATTTATCACTCTGCGTTTTCATCATAAAAAGTATGTACTACATTAACATGCTTGTACAAATCAGAGGCAATTCCTGTTACAGTAGTCTTTTTGAAATTAAACATCTAGAACAATATGCTTCTTGTGTTCGTGTACGAAGATATAATTTATACAAATCAAACTGTGACAAGTATAATATGAATTGTTTTATTTCTCTATTGTAAGTATGCTTCAACAACCATTAAAATTCGCAGGTTTACTTGAAATACAGACTCATTTTAATTTTATCAGCCTTTTTAATTAATGCCTCATGTTTCCGGACTCCCCACATTCATATACATATATAAGTTTGTATACACATACCGCACATACATGACAAAGTCGTCTCTTTTGTATTAATATAACATATTTATTCTCTTCAGCATTGTATAGTCATACTTCTGCAAGCTATTACATTATACAAATAGCCGATTAAACATCCCATAGGAGAGACATTGACATAAATCTAATACGACGACAGAACAAATTGATTTATTCAATGATGACAGTATTAAACTGTTCATGTAATTACATGTATTATTACATAATCACACCGAGTATCTTGCGGGATAAGCAGAGAGAGGATCGAGCGCCAGCCCAAATGTCTATCCTTGCAGACCAGATGTGCTTCTTCTACATTCAACACTCTCTTCATACAACTTATGTATTTAGTAGAAAATACAACATTATAATCGAAATTATTGCGAATATTTAAATTGCGTTACATATTAGGTCGTAAAAGCTTTCAGAATTATTAATATTTATTATAAATGATATTTATTACAATTGTTATAAATGATAATTCGATCAGTCGTGACAGACGATGGCCATATCCTTATCATTCTGAAAGACGCGCGCCAACAGTTAAACAATATAATAATTGATGTTGATTTTGATGTTGAATTACTTTCAAACTACTCGTACTAGCCGCTATATACGAGTACCATTGAGGCAGTATATTCCGAATACTTTTGATATGTAATAGGTATATGTCATTAGGATATATGAGCACAACCGCACCGCATCTTGCACTGATTGCTCATGCGGTATTGATCTAACGTGTGCGGTAGATAAATATGGGATGCGGGCTGCCACTCATTTGCAGTGCAGTACGATTCTATATACCGTAAGCAAACGCTGGCATAAATCATCGAAACTCGAAGTTCGGAACTCGGGGAAACTTTTTATTGAATGCGCATTTTAAGTACAAATAATTGCAGATGAATAAATGAGAAGGACATATCGTATGTATGTATATACAATGCAACTAATACCCTATCTTGATCAAGTAAGTCAGGTACTGGGTGATACGTGAGTCACAAGACTTCGAAACCTGCATTTTTGTATGAAGAGAAGGGAAACCGCGTAAGATCTGTATGGATAGAAATATTAGGTATTCGATATTCTCTGGATACCCTGTAACAGACCTGACGTGATGATGGACGATGGTAAATTTTAAATTGAATAAGTTTGCTGTGAGATTCCTTGTCTAACTACATTAATTGTAAAAAAATCCAAAATTCTTTAAAGTATTTTAAGTACATATTTGTTAAAAATTATATGAAGAGTTTCTTACGAGTAAGTAGACGTCTTACACTTGTATTCACATCGATTAATATTTACTTGGCGAAGGGTAGTTTAAAAGCTTTTGTGTCAATATTTTATACTACCATTTTGACGCTTATGGTATAATTATGATTTATGGCACAAATTTTTGGGATAATTACTAGTAGTTTTAAAAATGTTGTTAACCGTAAGCTATAAATATGTACATACAATACTCATAATGTGAATTTATAAAATTTCACAAGTACGAAACTTATCAAAATTTATTTACACAAATTAAATATCGTCGTTTTAATAGATATTTCACTTGGTTCCTATTTTAACAAAGTAAAGAAAAGCTAACATTACGCTCACTAATCATTGAATAATGTTTCAGCAATAATCCAATAATTTTGAATAATCCATTAATTGAATAATCCAATAATCTTGAAAATAATTTTCGATAAATACTAGAAATATCTAACAATATTCACAAATGCAGTAATATATAAGTAAATGGCAAAAAAAAAACTTGCTGAATACTCATTCAATAAATGTAATTTGTCAGAGTTGTTCTTCCACAAATGAAACAAGATCTAATTGACAAAAAAAATTGAATTTTTAGTGAATTGGTGTGCTTTATCCATCTTCAACATATTCCCGTCAAATACTGCACATAGGCCTTTGCACTAGCACGCCATGGAGCTCTATCTTGAGCTTTTCACATCCAACCGCTTCCAGCCACTTTGCGTATATCGTCATTGCACATTACTAGAGGGCGTCCTGCGCTACGTTTGCCAAGCTGTGGCCTCCACTCCAGAACACGTCCACACCAATACTGCTTCTGCGACAAATATCACCAGCCCCCTGGATTGAATTATTATGAAAATCATTCGATCGTCCGGTATTTTTATCTTATATGAATGTAATTTCATAATTATACTCCACAATGGATAAATATTATTATGGACGCAATTTCCACAATATATAAATTAAAAATTATGGGGAGAACAATATAATTTTGCTTAAGATAAAGCTTTCACGAGAAGGCTCGATTCGCCAACATACAATGTAAGATTTTATAAAATTTCTCGACTTAGGTATAAACCGCGGCGCTCCAAAGAATCCTGGGTTTCTTTGTACTGTTCAGTGCGAGCGTATCTGTTATCAAGTTCAAGGAGAAATTTGCTAAGATTTACTAGAGGCTGCGGCTTTCTCTTTGTCTATTGATTTTAGCAGGCGCGTGTTAAATTTAATACGTTAAAATAATTTCGTATAAATTTTTCTATACAATACATATATTATGTCAAAGAATTATCCTTTCAGACGAAGCAATATTGAAATTTAATATATGTAGTTTTTTGACATATGGGTAAAACTAATTTATTGCATATTTCGGAAAAAAAAATTCTACCTTTATTTTTCACTGTCAATATTCAATTAAATTAGGAATCGCTATTTAACGCTCAAACGAGCGACAAATTAGTGAAGGACGCATCTGAAAACCTTTAAAAAAGCAAATAGAAATGCGGTCATAATGTCGGATTTATTTGGTTCAATTTGGTTTTATGGGCTAATTTGATGAGGATCATAGCTGTTGGCCTGCCGCCTTTCGAATGTTTGCCAAATCCCCCAAAACCCCCCCGCTAGTCTCCACAATCCCCTATCACCCCTTATAATTCCACGTTACCCCTTATATTTCTCTACCATCACGCATCATTCTCTGCAATTGTTGCTCTCACGTTTTATACCAAATGGCTTTTTATTGTGCGCCATTTTACATACAAATAGACTTCTGTGACGAATTACTTTTTATTGTCTATAAAAAACAGCTCGGCTCCCTGCCTCCCTTAGGCTGATGACGTTTTGACTGGAGGCGTAAAAGAAACGACAGTGCCATACTGAACAAGGTTTATGGCTAATCTGGGGGCAATGGAGATTGAAAAAAATATGTCCTTTTTTATAGTCAAGTGATAAGTAATAATAGTGCAGGTCTAATTATACGCGTCTGTCCTCGTACCTGAGTGTGGTATTGGTCTGAAAAAAATCGAAACTTTTATTAGTTTTCCTAAAATTTATTAAAAACTATTTTTACGAGATTTAATATCGTGACTATATTCTAATACAAAATAATAACTAAATTTATTTCGAAGGTATTAAATATAAACATTACAAATTCATCATTTACCGTGATTCTGTGATTGTGGTTTCCGATATTTTCAACCTCCCATAAGAGGATCTGTCTTCAGTTGACAAACCACGAGATGTTGCAAAGTGTACTTACGAATTTACTTTGTTATCTGCGCGTCAACTTACCTCGGCTCCCCTTTGAGTTCGTTCCGCAAGTGGAATATTCTGTTAGAGATTTGGAGTGCCAATACTTAATCTACTTGATGTTCTGAGCTGCTGGTACTGATAGATATGTTTCATTTTTAAATTGTGCGATAATAAGAGACAAATGAATAAATTAAATAACAGTAGGATGAATGAAGAATTGATAAAACTGTTCTTCTTCAGTCGTAAATAAATAATTAAAAAAATATATATAATTTTAGATTTCCATTATAACAATTGACTGCTTCGTTGATCGTGTTGGCTGCTAGGGCGACTGACGAATGGGAGGAGGAATGTATTTGTACTATACATATGTATTTGTAATTGACTGCCTCGTTGGTCGTGTTGGTTGCAAGTGCGACTGCGAAACGGGAGGTCCTGGGTTCAAATCCCGGGTCGTGCACTCTAACATTTTTCTAATTTAGATTTTCTAGTAGTAGCTCGGAGCACTATAACATTTTTCTAATTTATATTTTCTATGTAGTAGTTAGCTCGGAGTCTGGATGTCTACCCGATGTATGGCAATAGGCTCACCACCTGTTCCATAGTGGGACGTAAACGTAGCTGGTGAAACGTGGGAGTGTTCCACACTCCTCTGCCTACCTCTTCAGGTGTGATAACAGGCGTGATATTACGTTCAATTGTAACAATTTAGTCAAACCATCAGGTAAATAAAAATATTAAATCATCTGTCTCTTTCTTGTTAAGGCTTTGTACTTGGTATCTCGGTGTTTTGTATCACACAACTTACCAGCCAGTGTACACATCATTTACCACTGTCGCCTTTGCCCAATGTAATAAACAAGGACGTCTTGAAAAAATCATCGGTTACCAGCATTGCGTAGTATTGCCGGGAGCTTTGAATAATCATTTATTTGTATTATTACTATGTTTACTATGTTGGCAGAGTGTCAGACGATGTTGCGAATATTACTTGAAGGACGGAATTATTACAACTGTCAGAACGTAACTTACAGATGATCCATGTTTGTGTATTGATCCACGGATTACTAAACAAAACTCTTAAGTGAATATCAGGTATTGAACAAATTCTGTTAAAGATTAAACTACAAGGATAAGAGTTCGCGGTGAGGCAAGTTCTAGTTGGTAGTTTGATATTGGAGAAGAGCAAAGGAGAACATTACAGCAGAATACGGAATTATGTGCAGACCGCGAGTTTTCTTGTGCGATTCTAATTGTAACAAGCTTTGTTGATTTCTTTGTTTTATGAATATTTGTGTAAAATAAGTAATTAACAATATTTATTGAGAATAGTTATTTTGAAGTTTCGGTATTTATTTTCGACATTTCTGTCATAGTATAGAGCATAGTATCGTATAGTTGACACGCATAGCATATTATAGTTGACACGCATAGCATACTATAATTGACACGCAATGCAATTATCAACACGGTAGCTAGCAAACTTAGCTAGCACACTAACAAAACGCCAAGTCCTTTACGGAGTAAGCGAGAACATCATGTGAAAAATACCTCTATCCTTACAGACCAGCTGTGCTTCCTCTGCATTCATGGCTCTCTACGAACATGTGGGCTGGCTCCGGAGACATTCGACACCCCTATTAGCTGGTACCTGGTTTATTTGATCACGACAGATGAGTCTTCACCTCCCGCGGCGACTGCTTCCATTAACATGTGCATTGTACCTATCTTTACTTTTTCATGTTTACATCAGCCAGTCTCTAGTCATGTCCTAATCATCGGAGCACCCCCTTTCTCACCTAATCTAAAACGGTATTATATACATATATAATATGCATATTTATATGTATGTATATATGGCTTCGTCGTTACCTGCTACTAGTACGACATACCGAAAATGTAGGACGCTTTGTACGATCCACAAAGGCGTGGTCTCATTTCAGGATTGAAAAAAATTGCAAAGGGAAAGAGGAATCTCCGTTCCGTATTCAGTCGACAAAAACCAACCAGACAGACCAGACTAGATTATAGCTTAGTTTATTCGTTGGAAACA
This sequence comes from Mimoniades nurscia nurscia, assembly GCA_018246595.1. Taxonomy (NCBI): domain Eukaryota; kingdom Metazoa; phylum Arthropoda; class Insecta; order Lepidoptera; family Hesperiidae; genus Mimoniades; species Mimoniades nurscia. The sequence goes on from DWFO01004795.1 coordinate 9,670, forward strand.
TAAAGTTCCAACCAAATTATAATTATTATTCACGCTCATAGCAATATTACCCTTTTTAATGGATTCATATAATATAACATCCATAAATTAAATTGTTAAAGTCTACGTTTTAACACCTTAGATAATTATAATGTTTTATTTTAATTTTATTTGTATTATGTGGTAAAGTGTAATGAAAAATTTACTATTTATATGTAAGTACATATTACATGTTGTTTGGTTCATAGTTTTTTTTGCATATTATGATTTTTTGGGTTAATCAGATTTCTAAATAAATATTTTCATCATTATCCCTACAGTTCTGTAACTAACTAAAATTAATACCACCAGTTTTCACTATGACTTTATAAATCCTAACGACAAAACCCAGTTATGTATACTTTGAAAATAAATGCTTGCAATAACTTTTAAGACTTCTAAGTACATTTCAATATTTCTTCTATCGACTCAACAAATATCGTTTAATCAGTATGAACTGAAACCTACATAAAAAATGTAATTAAACAGTCAATGGTCAAATATTTAAATTTGACGACAATAACTAGAGTACCTAAATGTTTTAGAACAACCGCTAATAATTATAATTTCCCACATAGTTGTAATAATCACCATTAGTTACTTTATTGTTCCACTGTATGCTCTCATAATGAAATGAGTTAAGGCCGTCGTTGGCCACGTGGGCCAAGTGCGGGTTGTAAGTGGCCAGTAATCAGTAATTCCAACATAGAAATATTTATAAAAGTCACTCAGTTGTTCGCAAAAAATATCTTTTAAAATATAATTTTCCTACTCGTACAAGTAGGCAGCGACTATACATGTTAGGCTTATTATTTTATTGTTTAAAGTTTTCTTTCTGAGTTCATGGTATAATTATCTGCTGATTTAATTCTCTTAAGGTTTGTCGAAATGCCCCACTACATACTTTCAGATGTATGTGAGAATCTAATTCATGATCTCCCGCCGTCAAAATGATCGTCCATGTCTACATCGGTTCATAAGTTTGTTCTCGACTTCCTCGTTGGTCGTGTAGGTTGCAAGTGCGACTGCCGATCGAGAGGTCCTGGATTCAAATTCAGGGTTGGGCATTCTTGGTTTCTGCTAACTTAGATTTTCTAGTAGCGGTTCGGAGTCTGGATATGTGCCTGGTGTATGGCAATAGGCTCACCACTTATTACATAGTGGGGTGGAAAAGTAACTAACAAAGCATGGGAGTAAACTGTACTGTTCTTTCTACTTCCTAGGGGATTAGGGCTGGGCCTGACACGATCAGCGAGGCAGTCAATTATAATAATTGATACAGTATTACCCTAAATAAACTAAAGTAACTTCACGCCTGTAATCCCCGAAGAGGTAGGCAGAGGAATGTAGAACATTCCCACGTTTCACCA
>DWFO01004796.1:0-11057 GCA_018246595.1 Mimoniades nurscia nurscia
ACGTAAACGTAACCGGTGAAACGTGGGAGTGTTCTGCATTCCTCTGCCTACCTCTTCGGGGATTGCAGGCGTGAAGTTACGTAGATAAATAAATATTTCTAAGCGATATAAGAAGCGGTGGAAGGAGTGACGTGGACTAAACTCAACTCAAACATGACTAAAGACACTTCGATACTCCGTAGCTTGTATGCGTTCGTGCGGGTTGAAGGAACTCGGTATTTGTGTATTCACGATAGAGGGCGCAGTTGTTTATTCCAGAAAGCGTTTATTTAACACACAAATAGTTTAGAGGCTGGATGATAGGAGAGTTATATATGAAAATAGTGTTGCATTTTGGATACATTTCAGATATTTATATAATTTATGTATGTATGCTATATTTATGTATACTAGAGATATTTATCATTTATTGCTCATTGTTTCACGATTATAAAATATGTTCAAGTACAGGGCAATGTCGCAAAAAACTTGCAGTTTTCCAAAGTATTCCGTAATGCTTTATGTGGCGTGTAAATGATGCCAATATGTCAATCGTAGTACCTGTGCGCATGTGGCCAGACTGGCCGAATATGGCTGTTGTACAATAGTGTAGCAGTAAACAGTTTAATGATCGCTATAATGACAGTGACATTAGGTAACATTTTCACGCTCACTTCGTGATGTGGAGCGATCCCTGAACTTCACATGTGTATTCATGAAACAGGTAAGGTTGATTTTCTCATCAGTATATCCTGTCTCGTGAGATTTAAGTTGGAACTCCTTGCCACTTATCATAACAGGTGTTTAAGTACCGACATTTAGAGGCAGCGTTTTTGCCAGCTGCGGGTACTTCTTATGTGGAATCCAGTAAATTTTTATGGTGCAGTCTTACTTGATAGCATGTCTCCTTAAGAATGAGTATTGTCTCTTGACGAACTCCAAGTTGCACATATCGTATTTGGTACTTTTGTAAGTTGTTAAATATTATGAGTTCAAGGGCCTTTAAAATACGCATGTCATTATTGATGTTGATAACCTCGTTGGCCATGTCAGTAGCAAGCGCGACTGCCGATCGAGGAGTCCTAGGTTCGAAACCCGTGTCGGGCACTGTTGGACTTTTCTAAATTCGAATATGAACTAGGCTCTCGAAGTGTGCATACATATGCACACTTCGAGTACATACACTGCGAGTACATACTCGGTGTATGGCAACAGATTCACCACCCATACGTAAACGTAACTGGTGAAACGTGGGTGTGTACTACACTCCTCTGCCTACCCCTTCTTGGATTACAGGCGTGATGTTACGCATATCGTTATTACTGCATCGTTGCTCAAGTAGTGAGGTCAGATGAAACGTGGCAGTTTCATGCGAGAGCGAGTGGGGTAATCCTTTGCCTAACTCTTCGGGAAAATTCGGGCATGACGTAACATTAGTGTCAAATTACATCGTTATATTGCGCATTTGACCAATTGACATTTAATCTACTTATAAAAATACGTTGAGCAAAAATACTATTCTTTTTCGCCGACTTAATATGACGTAATAATCCTCTCAGGCTGTTAATTCTCCACAGCGGCATTTTAGCGGCGCTGGTAACTAGCTAATGCTCTTCCCAAACTTAACTAGGTTGCACTTAATCGCTTTAAACCTGAAACATTCCGCCTGAGAACATTATTAAAGGCCCGCGCTGTCGCAAAATTTAAATGAGGCTAAAAAAACTCCTCATTTTATATACAAAATTGTCACTAGCATATTTTATATAAATAAATGAGACCGATTTTTCGATTACGTGTTTATTTTGCAATGTGCTCACAATGATGCAGGTTTTATATACGTAACATAAAATCACGCCTGTCTCTCTGCGAAGGGGTAGGGAGCGAAGTATACTATGTACTCACACTTCACAGGAGTTATATTCTACATTCTAATTCTTCTAATAATTCTACGTTCTAATAGGAGGTAATAGTCTGTGTATATTATATTATACAAAATGGGTATATACCTACAACGGGTGAAAATTATACCTACAATGTATGAATAGTATAACATGGGTATATTTTATTCGATGAATGTAAATATATTATACAGGTTGATATTATTGTGAATTTTTTAATAGGGGCATATTATGCAATATGTGTGTATTATTTTCATATGCGAAATATTTTCATCGTAAATCCTTTTGTCGTTCCACTCTGGACACTTTGGATAGTCTGACATGACCCCACTGATGTACACACACACAAACACACCCTAAACTGATTTCAACGGCAAATGTACGATTTCGTAATTCTTCTGTACGGGCGCTGTTTTAAGTATATATTATGCACTTTACGTAGACATTTGTTGACTGCTGAAGAATGAAGTACTATCGATGTAACGACCCGTAGAACTTAACGACCGCGTACTTTCGAGATATTTCCAGCTACGGACGTGCGAGTGGAATTGCATTCCTTCAAATATATTTCTTTTGCCTTCCTTGGTTCCTTGGACTACTTATTTGGTCGTGCTGGTTTCAAGTGCGACTGGAACTGATAGGTCCTGGATTCAAATTACAGTATCTAGGAGTCTCAATATGTATCCGGTGAATGGCAATAGAGTCACCAAGTATTACATATTGGGACGTAAAATGTAACTGGTGAAAAGTGGGAGTGTACTAAACTCCTCTGCCCACCTCTTCGGAGATTGCAGGTGTGATATTGCGTTATGTTCTACTGCATTGTTTTTCTTGCATCCAGCATTTGAACGTATATTTTTCAGAAAACTATAATTATTATAATTCTATTCTACATCATACATCAATATTATTCTTTACGGGATACACAATTGAGTATCAAATATCTTGATCCTTACAAACCTAACTTTTGATATATTCTTCACTCTCTTCATAATTTACGTCGGTTTCGGAAAGTCCTGACTTCCTCTTTAGCTAGTGTCTTACATTGGTCAAGGGAGGCGAGTCTTGGTCTCCCTTGGCATCGTTATTCCTATAACATGGTCATCAGTTACACCATTTTTAAGTAAACTTATTGAATATTCTACAAGAATTGACAAAGAACTTACATAAATAACAATGAATATTTAAAAACCAGACGAATCTGTTATAAAATAACGGAAAACAGATTCATCGAAAACAATTTTCAAAGGAAAGTCCTAGGACAATTTTCACGATGAAATAGAGGTCAACACGATCTTATCTTGGCGGGTGAATTTAAATTCCGAACATGTCTCGTCATAACTGAATGTTGGCAACACCGCTCCTAGTACACAGTACCAACCTAATTTGGACTGTTAACCGGTGGTTTTTATTCTGGAGATTGAATCTCACGAGCTTCTTAGATCGTGACCGCACTACGTAAATCTGTTTTAGTTTTTCTAAATTAGTAAGCAAGCGGGTTAGAAACTGTTAATTTAGTTTACCGTATCGAATCATACTTGACACATTTAGATTTAAATTTAGAATATGAAGTGTTATTTGGGACTTTTTTTTATATTTAGAAGTTTTCAAGATTTTAGTATTATTTAGGAATTTTAATATGCTCTACTGTAATTATCTCTTGCTGGCTGGTGTTTTATTGCTACTGATTTACTACATTAGAAAGTAAATTTGATATAAAAAAAACCTAACATCACGCCTGTCATCTCCGAAAAGGTAGGTAGAGGAATGTAGAACACTCCCAATTTGATATAAAATATTACTTTCATACACTATTCATGTACCATGCTTAGTACAAAGTCAATGTTATTTTGTTAATGTCTTCTCCATAATCATCAACGGGGTTATCATCAACGTTGTTATCATCATCAGGCGCAGCAACCTCATATTTATCATTTTTATTACATATCATTAACCTGTACATTATTCCATAGTCCGATTCTACCAGTCTCCGCTCTTATAATAAGAACGATTAAACTCATATGGAACGTGTATTATACATATATGTACATTAAAAATAGCTTTATATCATCAGTCGGTAATAAGACAAGATGTCTAATCAACGAACATCTTATTTATTCATAGTATTGTAATCCTATTCAACTCAATGAAACCGAATAGTTATTTAGGCAACGTTGTTAATTAAGACGCGTATCTTGGCGTAGGTACTTCTTTATACGAGACTTGTCTGTCTCGACCAATAACATCAAATTGAACAGATACTGTGAGTAAATTAGAATTCTCCGAAACCGGCGTTCATATACATAGATGACAGATGAAAAAAACAAACTTTATACAGGTATATTAAAACTGAACGTGAAATGGACTATTAAAAGTCGTACTAAATATAATGATATACAAATAAATATGACTTTATAAACGTCATTTTATAAGTAAATATGTATATAAAACACTTTCCTAGATGATTATAAACGTAACATCACGCCTGTAATGTCCGAAAAGGTAAGCAGAGGAGTGAAGTACACTCTCACGTTTCACCAGTTACGTTTACATCACATCTAGACTCCGAGTCGCTACTAGAAAATCTAAGTTAGTTGTGTAATTTGACACAAAGTTTACAAATATAACGTTGACGTAATCGTATTCTTCAGTATACGGTTGCGACATAACAAATAATATAATTATAACCAAAGGAATAGCACATCAGACGCTATATACAAAACCATAACGTAATTTTGTAACTTATAACGCGATATTTCCATATCGGTGTCGCTGAAACCCCGCGCAAACAATGACTGGACATTACTTGATGTGGGTTTTCGCGAGCGACACCGTGTTGTTCAATATACAAGTAAACATTGAACGCTTGTCTGGAAATACCCAAACGTTTTGTATACATTAACGAAAAAAAGGTAAAAAGAGGTAAAAAAAGGTAAAAAGAGGTAAGAAGAGAGGCACAGTACACTCTCATTTTTCACTAGTTACGTTTACATTATTGTTATTGAATCGTTACGCCAGATTCCTCATGTGATAGGCAGTGTGTTTTGGATATAGGTACATACATATATGTGTAATGTATATTTGGTATTGTGCAATGTATTTTTTTTATTCAACCCTTTTATCGTTCCACTGCTGGAACATGGATCTACTTTTAGAATGGGAGGATTAAGGCCATAGTCTGTCACGTTGGTCAAGTGCGGGTTAGCAGACTTTATACGTCTTAGAGAACGTTTTTTTTTTTTTGAGAACTTTAAGATGTGCAGGTTTCCTCACGATGTTTTCCTTCACCGTTATAGCAAGTGATATTTAAATTTAAAACGCACATTTTTAAGAGGAAAAAACTTTATGATTTGAACCCGGTCTCCCGGAGTGAGAGATCGAATTATAAACCACTAGGTCATCACTGCTATAAACTGGGGAGTCCGTTTCTACGGGGCAGTCTGTTTCTCCGCAGGAAGACAGTCGTGGGGACGGAGCTATTCCAATTCCGTTCCTCTCTTGCACGCAAGTGGCTTCATGGTGGTAAGGCTATTACGCCGTGTTCTCAGTTGATGCCTTGGGCTTCGTGTTATGCGAACACAATTTGATAAGGTTCAACCTATCAAGTGGTCAGTCAAGGTGAGTTTCCGGAGTTACCCGGCGGTCGGTAATGATAATAACGTATAATAAATATTCAAACAAATAATTTTATAAATAAATATTTAGGTGTGTTGCTTTCCTGTATAATATATTTAATTATGTTGCTTTCCTATATAATATGTTTAGTTATGTAAGAAATATGTATTACTTTCCTGTCTTGTAAAAAAACGTTACCTTTGTAACCCATGCAAAGACATAGGTAACGTTTGATTCTGCAATCATCAGATCGCATCAATCCACTGCTCGACATAAAAACTGATCTACGGAAGTTCCGCCTGTAATTCCCACACTGGATTTGCGAAGTAAATTGCATCAATTTACAGTCCTAAGTATAGAAAACTTCAAACACAACCATATGGTTTTATACACCGTAAGCAAAACGATGGGTAATTTATAGCCATGATACGAAACAATTATTACTAACGAGGTCCCCTTTAAGGTCGCCCCGCTCGAAGTTGAACGATTAATCCTTATACACCCGCGCGTAGGCGCGGTCGCGGAACCCATAATATCTGCTCCGAGCACATTCCTAGTAACTATAAATAATAATTAATACCAACTTGTTCTATATGATCATAGTATAAACATACATATATAACACTTTAATAAACCATTGTTCGTATGTTTCGCTCCCTGTTATCTTACATTCGCTCTACATGTCTGAACAATGTGTTTGGACTTCTGTCTACCTCTTCGGTGATTACAGGCGTGATGTTACGTTACATAGTATTGCCGTGCCGCATGTAGAACTAGAGGCGACCAGACACATAAAAACATGGTTGTGGTACATTCAGTGATTATTTAAATGTTTCTACGAGTATGTGTAAATAAACATGTATTCCCTCACACGATTCTATGATGTGTCGGTCACGCGTCGCAATATAAACGGAACAATGACGCCGTGTGTCAAATGTTCATAGTCGCTTTGACCCGTAGAAAGCTATTTAATCGCCCAATGGAGTCTTGTCGCAATTTCAATATCGACAAAACTGTAACTCTACATTATGTACCTATCTTTCCGTTAACTTCGCATGTTTAGTTAAATTTTCGTAAATTTTCGTGACCTCGTAAAGTTTCGTAAATTTTTTTAGTAACCACAACTTTTTTCATTAATATTTATAATCTATCCTCTATTTGCGTGTGAAATTTACTAATACCTAATAACATAGGACTAATTACTAATAACATAGGACCTCAGAAAGTGTTCGTTCGCATACAACACTATTTAACTTTGGCCTTTATCTAAATATTAGTCAATATCTTTGTTGAGTGCCACATATAAAATCCATTTAAAATGTATTATTAGTCGAACGAAATGTATATTTTAGGTCGTTGTCGCGTAGAAGTGTGTTGAAATTGATTTACGATGTATAAATATTTTACATCGACGTTTATATTTATGCACGTGTATTAAATTTCCCTCTCGCATCCACGTTCTGGCGTATTTAGCAATGGGTTTATTAAATAATGTTATATTATATGTATATGATTAATAGAAATACTGTTCTTAATATATCGTCGTAATTAATGTGTTCATGTGGCGTTCTTGGTCGTGACACAGAAACAGAACCCAAATCACATGTCAGATAATGTCAATCACGACACGGGGCTTGGAAAAATAGAAGCTGATCAAATTTAAAAGAGCACGTAAAAATATTGAATAACAATAAAAGCCAGACCGTCGCGTAGGTCGTGTTGGTAGCGGGCGCGACTGGCGATCGAGAGGTCCTGCGTTCATATCCCGGGTAGAGCACTATTGGAATTTTCTTATATTTTCTAGTTGTGCAATACCTGCCCAGTGTGTGTCAATGGTTCGCCATCTATTCAACGATGGGACGTAAACGTAACAGATGAAATGTGAAAGTGTACTACACTCCTCTGCCTACCTTTTCGGGGATTATTTACGTGATGTTACGTTAATACAATAAATATTTTGTGACATTTTCACAAATTGTTATCTGGTCCCAAAGTAATAAGAGTTTATTCTATGTTAACCAGAGTAGGTACATCTATATATGGCTACCCCTTCAAGTATCTGGGGCGATGGTACAATAAGGTAGTTATAACTACTGAGTGTAACATTGCAGATGGATCTCCTGTTTCTTCAAACAGTTCGCGCTATGGCCGCGACGTTCCATTGTGCGGATGCGCCGGCTAACAATTAGGCCAGTGACGACGTACAGCTAACGATAGACGATTCGACAGCGCACACGTCTCATAAATTAAATCCGCGCTAAATAGAACATGTAACGATTGTTATGTAAGACAAATATCTTATTTTATACACCCTTGATATATTATTATTATACCATCGCGCCAAGTTACTTGCGGGGTAGGTAAAATACAATGTGCCAAATTTGTCTTTTCTACACATCTGCGTTTCTTCCACATTCGTCATTCTCTTCATACCTGCACGCCGTTTTCGGAGACTTCTGACTCACCCAGCATATGAAAGATGAGATAAAAATATTACATATTAAAAAAAATAACATTACGCCTGTAATCCCCTATTGAGGTAGGCAGAGGAATGTAGAACACTCCCACGTTTCACCAGTTACGTCTGCGTCCCACTATGGAATAGGTGGCGAGCCTATAGCCATACACCGGGCACATATCCAAACTCCGAGCCACTACTAGAAAATTTAAATTAGAAAAATATCTAGTGCCCGACCCGGGAATTAAACCCAGGACCTCCTGATCGGCAGTCGCACTTGCAACCAACACGACCTACGAGGTAGTCAGTATTATGTATTAAAATTTAGTATTCCCCTTATATAATAATTATTATAGTTATTATAATCTTCTATAGCGTCTTTAAATGTCTTTTAAATGCTTCAAGTTAAATATATAACAAGTATTTTTTAATATTTCTCATGCTTTTCCTGACAAGAACGCTTTTCTTATTTTTAATTACGTATGTCACTGTCAACATAAAAACAGCAATGAGCATTCAATTTTTGAAAATGAAAATAGAATATTCTCTATTGTTCTCGTAGTCAATATTTCACGTGAAACGGAACGTTTCTTATTGTTAGACGCAGTAATATGTATCATGTTGTTGACATGAATTAGTACGCAGCAGATGCGTGGTCCAGAACGCATTCCAAATCGACACCGACCAGAATAAATAGTTATATTCTCTCTTTGCGATATCATATTCTATTATTGCTTTTATTATGTGTATTAATCTTGGATGTGCGTAAACATAGCATTTTACAATTGTATATTCGACTATTCGTGTAAATATGACGCCCTTTTTAATATATGTACATATATCAGAGTCTATTTATCCTTTTCTGTAATTTCAATTGACCGTATCCATATAATGAATTGCAATTTAAGATGACGTTTTAAGATACAGAAATGTGCGCCATACAGAATTGACCACACTAATGGTTAGTCTAAATATAATTCAGGTGGTATATACGTCATTAAATACTTGGAATTCACCACTGGCAGCGTTGGTTAAGCTATTGGTAACAAAACGTTAAAAAGGACACAGCGCGCTAAAATCGGAATCTGTCTCGTAGCGGCATCGAAATAAGCGCTGAATTTAAATGTCGCGCATGTCACGATTTATTTTCACAGTTCCGGTTGTGTAATTTCTATTCGGATTGACAGAAATAGTTGTATGCATATAAACGAAATGTTTATGATTTTTTTAAATAATATCACTCATTGTGAGCACTTACGGACAGACGTAGCACAACATTTCTCTAGATATGATGTCCACTTCTTTTAATTTACGTCTTGGCACGTGGCCCAGAGTTTGACGATAGACACAAAACAACATACTAAGGCAATGACTGTGATTCAACACTTATGTATAGTAACTATGAAAATCATTACAGCGCACCCTTAATTTATGTTAGATTTACTCATAGTCAAAGTCCAATTTATTAACATTATCAATATCAAGCGATCGATTATATTTTTCATCATACATGTGAACTACAATAACATTTAAAATGCACATTAAAATAGTTCATATCATAGTTAATATCATAGTTAATATCATCAAGAACATGAGTGGGTCCTTTTTTCATGAGAAATGCAACGTCAATGGTGGAAAGTAGATATGCTGGTACCTGTTCTGGTAGATGAGATCCTCTGTCTGCTCTTTCGAAGCGATACAGACGTGATTTTATGATATACTATGAGTAAGTTCCAAGTATTTTACTATATACACACGCATCGATTTATTAAGAAACTTGTACAATGTCATACGAAAAGGTGAAATAATGATTTCTTCAATATAATTTTGCGGTATAAATTTTCCCCGTTCGACCCTTTATCATGGCGTAAGCCGCGTCTACCTATAATGAACAATGAGATAGCATTTCTGAGGATTCTCCGATGACTCAGCAGTGCTGAGTTTTTGCCTCGTCAATGATATTAAGAAATTCAATAGGTACGAGCAGGTACCCAAGTATTTTTTTTAAGAGAAAACTTCTTTTTATTTTTAATTCTTTTTTAGTACCAGCCCGTATCAATCGCGATATGTAACAATTTGAGAGATAATATACACCTAATAATATAACATTTCACAGGTAATATTAACCTTTAATGTTCTGTTTTAATTTTATGAAGAATAAATTCTTTATTAGACTACCTCGTTGGTCGCGTCGGTTGCAAGCGCAACTTCCAGATCGAGAGGTCCTGGCTTCTAAACCCGGGTCGGCACTATTAGATTTTTCCAACTTAGATCTTTTAGTAATGGGCCGGGGGTCTTGATATGGGAACGGTATCTGACTCACCACTTATTCTATAGTGGGACATAAACGTAGGAGTGCTACACTCCTCTGCCCACTTCTTCGGGAATTAGAGGCGTGATGTTACGTTTTTCTGTATATTTCATTAGAAATCTTATTTAAAAAAGAACGAAATAGAGTAACTCAACTTATTTTAACTACTACACTGCAACATAACCACAGATAATTAATATTACTGACATTATTATATTCGCAGTTACACACAGACATTACGTTTATCTACACCAGTGTTGCCAGTTCAAACGAGCTTAGCTCTCAGATAAGCCGCCATATATCCACAACGTATTACAGCTGACAAATTTTACTGCCGCCCAATGAAAATGTACTTTTACATTTTAGTATTGCGATTTTAATCATTATTTATTGTATTGCCCGTGTCCACTAATAACACGATAAAGCAGAAGTTATGACAACATACATACAATACAATTTAATTATTTTCACTGTTTAAATCTATTAATTTTGATTTAAATGTTTTAAAGTAAAGCTCATGCATGAGTTTTGTTTGGCAACAAAATTAGTCACTGAGCAAAGTTTATAATGTCATAATTACATCGACGGCATCGTCGCCGGTCTGTCTTAGTCCACTGCTGGCCATCAGCCTCACCTAATGAGGGTTTTGTCCATAGTTCCCGCGCTGGGCATGCGGGTGGCGTCATTTACTTTTACAAAGTCACAAAAAAATATTTATAATAATAATAATAATATCTCGGGACATCTCCACACACGGTCATCTGATCCCAAACTAAGTGTCAAGAGAGCTTGTGGT
>DWFO01004797.1:0-11057 GCA_018246595.1 Mimoniades nurscia nurscia
CATTTATAAAGAGGTGCGCGCTAGGATTTGAACCCGGCCTCCCGGAGTGAGAGGTTGAATATCAAACCACTGGGCTATCACTGCTTAATGAAAGAATTAATAGCGGCCAACTGCTATGTTTTGAAACTAGACGGAAACCAAAACTTAAACCCAATTAATTAAAAAAAAGAACTCCACGAATAAGTACACACAAGGGTGTGGGTATACAGTGATCGGTTCATTAGTTACTTTTCCGTATAGGTGGTGAGCCTATTGCTATACATACACCAGGCACAAATCCAGACTCGAAGCCACGATTACTACTGCAAAATCTAAGTTTCAATCATCATCCAATCAAAAATCCAAATAGTGCCCGACCCGGGATGAAACCCCAAGACCTCTCGACGCAGTTTTCACAGTTGCGCTTGCAACCAACACGACCAACGAGGCAACTATCGTATTTTGATAATAACCACTCAGTTGTTTGTGTGTGCTGGGATATGTACAATAAAATTTTCCTACGGAAAACCAACATCTAATTTACATGAATTAATGGGAAAAGCTTGAAACGTTATTTTGACAATGATTTTATGCAGAGAAAAAAAAGCTGGCGGCAAAACCACACGCCAGCTGTTAAAAGTTAGGAGTGTAATATTTCGTTTCATTTCGAAATACTAAGTTAACTTGCAGTAAAATTTAAACACTGCCAACTCTTTTCATTGACACAATGGTAACATTACGAGTACTTTTGACTTGTTCTATATAATTGTCGAGGTTATATTATGTTTGTTCGAGAGAACTGATGCGGACTTTGTTGTTAGCGAGCTTCATTTAAAAAACTTTACCGCTTGATATATACCGCTGCTAGGGTATTTTTTAAAATTTGTAATTAATTAATTACTACGCTTGTTACTTACGCAATACGGTTTACATATATAAAAAAGACGTATCTACATATGCATACTCGTATATACATATGTATAATTCAATACGAATCTGGTTATTTTAAGAAGAGTTCTGCTTGATTCGGGATCAGTTGACTAGGTTATATCTACATACCTACTTTAAAAAATACTTTTAATTATGGATGGGAATTATTACTAAAAATTTCTACGAATATAGTAGGTATTTAAAATTCTTACAGTCTACCAACAAGAATGTTTTCAAATGGATATATTATAAATATGTTGTAATGATGGAGAAAATGTACCACATTGTAATGATACTTTGGCCGTAAATCAAGATACTTTAGAGATTATGTTAAGCAAACAAATTAAAAGAGTGTTTAAAAAAAATATATTGAAGGTTTTTATCAGAGTAAACATTCTTCTTTTCTGTCGACAGACTCTACCAAGTGCGCGTGAGTCTACGTGTGTCACCTAAGGTGCCGGTCCACATCGAGGCTTCGGTGTCGAGCGGTAATGGCGCGGCGAGGACAGGCCGGCCGGCCGCCAATGCGTCCCTCGTCGGTGGCCTGGCCGCCTCCCGTGCCTTCCAGATCATGTACCGCAACGAGGAGGTCACACTGCGGGATATAATGCACTTTCGAGCCCATTTGCTTGGTAAATTAATATTTATTTTGTAAAATTTATGTATAGTATAAATATATTGTATAGTATAAATATATTGTCATAAACTATATATTTCTGAATGATACATTTACATCTTATGAGTAAGTCTTGCTCTAATATTTGAATATGCATCTTTGCCTGTAGGAACGTGAAACAGAGAAAATTATTGAGTACATTCTGTGATAATGAAACGTTTATTAATTATTATTAAAAAAATATTTGGTCACAATATCCTAAACATTCTAACTAGATAATCCTAAACTACTTACTACTAACTGCTACCTAAAAAATCCTGCACTTTCTGCTCACTAACAAGTTAGCGTCCGATAGTCCGATGAATTAATGTTATTTCTCCTCGCTTTGATAAAGGTTTATGAGTATGTAACTTTTAAACAGTTTCAGTATAAAATATTCCGTAATGTAGGTATTTTAAAATAAATCTTGAATGCAAAAATCACTAATGATTCATTGTTAAGTTAAATTTAATATATTTATGACAAGGATGACAGTTGGTGATAATACTTAATGTAAATATCGAACAATAGCCAGAAATATAAATACACTTGATATACATATAAATGCGTCGACCACCTGACTGCATATTTAATCGATTGATAAATGATTATCTATTGTGTGAACATAATCTTGGCGTTCACGAGTGTCAGAGGCTGGTGAGAGCTTATCAGCTTTGTAAGTGAATAATAGCTAACACCTGTAATAGTTTTCAACACAAAAGCTAAATATAAGTACCTAAACAATTTAAACGTTTAAATTACCTGATTACCCCGGGAATTTCAAACGACTAATAAGCTAATATTTATCACAAGATAATACCAACAATATGTGTGTAACCTCTCAAGATAATAATATAAGTAGTTTGATTACTTCTTCGTTACATTCATCCTCATCATTATTATCATCATCAGCCTAAGTCTACTGCTTGGTCTATGCATGCCCTTAGGATCTATTACCCTTAGTCAATTAATAATTTACTTATTTTAAATGATTACATAAATAAACATGTTATAAGCTAACTTAAAATACGCTTGCATTATACCTTAGGAATACTTCGTCCTCATCTTATATAGCTTCATTAAGTAAATACTTGCAGAAACAGTATTCGTATAGAGACAGTGCACTAATACTCTACGCAAGCGGGCGCCCTGAAACTCTGGTCTCATTATCTCGAATTGTTTAAATGCAAATGAGATTGGCATCAGCCCAAAAGTGATCACCGCGGTGTCTCTTTATCATCTTGGGTATAGGAGTTACGCTTCGAGTCAGCAGGAATAAGTTGAAATAGCTGTGAAAATATCTGGGATGACTTGCGGCGTGAAGCTGGCAGCTTGCCGCCACGATCAACCTAATATGTAAAAATGACCTGAATAGTAATGAATAAATACTACAGCGCGTATAAACAAAATTAGGGTTGGAAGATTTTAATCATTTTAACAATTTCATTGTCTTTAGACCGTTATAATAAATATCACTAATTCTTTTTGCTATGTTATGAAACTTAATCTATGAAAAACGAAGGTCAAACAACCATAATAAAGTCGTGTTCCACAATGGCCAGGACCTAGTTGTACAGCAGAAGTATATTATCCATGGGGCCTATATAATGAGCAACCTGAATGCATAAAATCGCAAACTGGTTATAAATTTAGTAGTGTGCTTGCAGATTTATTACTAAGAAAATCGTGTTATTCTATTGAGGAATTTCTAGAAGAATGACACAATTATTCTGATATAATAAATTAAAATCTTTATTTAAATAAAACATAAAGAGTGAAGGACGCATTGAAAAAAGTACACAATGGATTTTTGCGCAGTTGACAGCCGCAATCTAAAGGAATCGCTTGAGCGTGCGGAGTGGAGCCTTGGAGTGGAGCTATGGTGCAGTGAGGGGGCGCAGTCGAGCACCCTCGCCCCCGTGTCATGCCGCGTGCTCAAGCTCCACTTCCAACCCGCCGAAGGACTGCATTACCACTTGCCTGTACTCTTCGACTACTTTCACCTCTCGGCAGTATCCGTCACGATCCACGCCAGCCTCGTCGCCTTACATCAGCCGTACATAAAGTAAGTCGTGTTCGGTCAGCATACCGTGCAATGTTTTACTGATGAACTCAGAATTTTTTCTGATTACATGTCTATCCGCCGTTCCCCCAGGAAAAGCATTATGCACTACGTTCAGAGCTGGTGGGTACATTAACATTTGTTTAGTAGTAAACCGAATAGACATATCGATTCATTTTATTATAAGCTATTACATAAAAATATTAAAAGGGTTATAAACAAATATAGCTATCACGTTACTTCTAATTAGAATTAATTCTAGAAACGTAGGTACCACCATATACAATAAGCAAACTATTGTTTAGGTACCTATTTATTTTTTATTTTTAGAACTATAACTTGCGAACAACGGCAGGAATATTAATTATTTATATTTCCTTTAACTGACTAATGATTTCAGCACCCCACGCTCAAGTAAACAGTGGGGGAAATTAATGAAAAGTGCGGGAGCAAACTTCAACGCTTCGGGAAGCTTCGAGAATATTTTGTTTGGTTCTAGCGGAAAGTGCGCTGGTGGTAATTCTAGCAAAATAGCTCATGCCAGGTAAAAACGTAGTCACGGTTATAATTACATTTACATAATCTTATATAAGGTTCTCATTAAATGACATTACAGTACCTACAGTACAATTATATTAAATTAATCCTATTTTTAATATTTATTACGCTCGACCCCGTTTATTAAAATTGCGTTAGACAAAATATTAAATAAGCTAAAGTTCATTATAAATCGACATTTTAACAAAAATGATATCTTATTTCATTTGAAAATTAACAGACTAGTGCACGCAGAAGTATGCTTCATTCTTCTGGGATCCTTGGAAGGCTTGCAGAATGCTTTGGCGGTTTGTGGCTCGGCAGGGGTGCTGTTGACACCGGACGAGTCTTCCGCCAACTCCATCGTTGGCGAAATCACACAGCGGATAAAAGAGCTGAGTGATAACAACAAGGTAACGCTAATTATTAATAACAGTCTTGACTCTTATGAGCCTGTAGTCGCGCATGCAATTGAAATGAAAGACAAAACCCGAAATAATTATATATATTGCAAACCAGAATACTTAGAACGCATAATTGCATAAAGCATTAGAAATAAGGAACTAGTAATTGGTTTCCCAAGTCTTCTTGTACGAGACAAATAACCAAATTTGTTATAACATGGTTTACAGAAATCTGAAGCAGGCGAGGAAGAGGAATGGGCGATGGGTGCAGCTCACGATATAGCACGGCTTTGCGCGGAGGTAACGCTGCAGTGGCGCGCCTTCCTGCATCACACAACTGACCGTCCGCACGTACATCACGCTCTTGCTGCCAGGCATCATGCTTTACGGTAACATTACTTTTTTGTATCATCAATATCATAAGCATTAAGATTCCCACCGTTTCACTGTTGGGTAAAAGTCTCGTCTCAGAATGAAAAGGAATAAGGCCACAGATTTCCACACTAAATGCGAATTGACAGACTCATTTCTGTATCTGTAAATCTGTATTACCTATCTTATAATAAAATAAAACTTGTTAGTTTACACGCGTAAATTTCTCAAACTACCAATAACATTTTAAACAATTTGTTTTTGTATCCTCTTATAGTCAGATTCAGGGTTAACAAGAAGACTTGCACGAGCGCATTCACGGACAAAAACTAGTACCATATAAATCAATTCGTACACAACTTTTTTGACCCATCTTAACTCTTAGATAATGAAGACCATGCCATGAAATAACAACTAAACACAATGCTCTCAAATTTTTAGATACTTTTTTGTAAACACCATTAAACCCTTGGTGTCATATCGTCTTGTGTTATATCAATGTAGACGAGCCGTGTTAAGATTGATGGAGCTTCTACTAAGGATCTTAAACTACTGATTACGTACGCGGTCAAGACTTTTACACTTCAAACGAAACACAAGTGTCACAAACGCAATATCATATCATCACTAATTGCACTTATCTTGACTGCTGGATACATATTCGGCCTCGCGGGCTAAATGCAAGTTAGCAAAATTCACACGCTTTAGTATTACGGAAAATATTACTTAAAAAAATATGTACATATTTGTCATTTCTGTTTCAGTATCAAGCGTTTTTCGGAGTGCTTCTTTGTGCTCGACAACCCGCGGCACTCGCTGGCGGGTTGCTACGACAGTAATTATCAGTCGTACCAAAGCGTTGGAGAGACAGCCCGCCGGTCCCGCTATCTGGCGCTGCTGCCACCCTTACCAGTCCACTGTATAGCGCTTGATGGGGATCCTCACATAATGCCCATCATCTTCGAAGACAGGTATGTACCTACACTTAACATTTCAAGATTCAGAGTTTAGAATAAAAATGTTTACGTTTCTTTTCTCTTTGGCTCATAGAATGTTATTTCAAAATACAAAATCAAATCAGACTGTAGTGTCTATTGTCTAGTATTATTTATTCAGAATTGAGAAAAAAATCATTCATCTAATGTTATATCAGAAATTAAAAAAGAGATTGTAGTGGCCATTAAAATCTGGAAGACTTAATTTTCACTTAGCACTGATGTTCTGTGATTTAACAGAACACTTAATTTGCACTGTCAACAGATATCAAGATACTGCAGAATTCGCGAGACGACGATCATTTTTAAGTTCTAATGCAAATAAGTCTGGTAGCGGTGAGTATTACATATATATATATATATATATATATATATTATAATACATGTATGTATATAATACATGTTATTTCTAAGGTGAGATTTATACATTTAAATTTTTTAAACTTTATAACAATTTTCCAGATCCATTTTTATGTTCTGAAAGTGTTGGAGAAGACTGTGCCTGTAGTGTAAGTTCTATAATGGATTCAAGAAGACCTTCATCAGAAGCGTCACGAGTTACTCTTTCATTACCCAAAACTATGATGGATGTATTAGAACCACAATTTAATCCACCAAAAACAAACGTTAACGTGGTACAAGCAACGTTGACTTTAGCTCCTCAAAAATCAGCCCGAGGATCACCGAAAAGAACAATCGTAAAGCAAAATGTTGTCGAAATGAATAAACCATATAATAAACAATTAGAACTTACAGGACGAAATAGATACATCGTACAAAATAATCAAATAAGTGAAATCCAGCTTCCTCCTAATAATGCGTTTGCTTCGTGTTCTATACAACATGGCCAACAACTATCAAGGTATTCCGCGTCAACATTGTTAGATATAAACGGTTCTAAAAACGACGGCAGCGCGTCGCGGTTGGCGAAGGACAAATCAAGTACAAGCGAAACCACTAAAAGTAAACATGAAATTACAAGCGGAGTAAGCACGTTACCAGCGAGACATAGCAAATCTTTGGATCAATTAAGGATTTCACAGATGACGCCGCTCAGCGTACAAACTTTATCCAAGAACGCAAAAAACGGTTCAAATTCATCTGTAAACTATCAAAAGCCTTATATTCAATCGCACCCAGTGAAACCTACTACACTTCCGAGAAGTGTAACAACAAGTGCTTATCCTACAAACACTACCGTACGATGTGGATCTAAGGGAGATGATTATAGAAGAAACATAAATGAGTTTAGAGAAAAATATAAAAATCCATGCAACCTTAACATTAACACACACGGAATGAACAATGAAGTTTTTCACAATGTAGGCTGTAAGTATGATGGAACGATGAAATCGAATCCTAACCAAGGGTATGGTTATACTTTCGGTAATCAGGGTAATCTTCAAGTGAATAACATTATTCGTAATCCATTGGAATTTCAAAGAGGCTACAGTGTAAATTTACCCCGTCCTATGTTGCCTCCACGTAATTCTTATCCCCCAGTTAGTGGAAAAAATCAAGTGACTGATCAAAATAACTTAGTAACAAACAAACACGTACATAGATCAAATTCTACTCACGTGTTTCATCAAAATGTGGACAATCACCAAATTGACATCGATGCAGCTCGTAATCAATTACGACACGAACTTAATTATTACCTTCAAAAAGGCGACTGGAGTTACGATTTTAACACGGGTAGCCTTATTCAAAATTATCAGAAAAAATCCAGCAAAAGCAGCGATGACAGTGGATTTGTCATGACATTAGATAGAAGCAGTGATGGAACTTCTAAATCCACATATTCTAAAACCCCTCCATCAACTCCTCACTCTACATTACAATCTGTACGACACAAGAAAAGTCGTTCTAAGGAATCAAAATTAAGCAATTGCGCAAAAGAAAATGCGAAAATCAACTCCAGTCGTGATTCACTAAGCAGTCATCATTCAATTAAGTCAAGAGATAGTAAATCGGATCGACATACACCTAAATCGGATCGAAGTACTCCAAAATCGGACAAGGGAACTATAAGATCTGGCAAAACGACACCCAGGTCCGGTAAAATGACCCCACGATCAGGTTTAGCTACACCAAAATCCGGCGGAACAACACCGAAATCTGGTCTTGCAACACCAAAAAGCGGTAGATCAAGTGGAAAGCCTGAAAAACGCACAAAACATAAACCCTCTGAGAAAATGACTCAACTAATGTCTGAAGCTGCTTCTTCTTCTAGTGATGACAGTATTCCTTTTGAATTAAGACGCTTAGAATCATCAACTAGTGTTCCTTACAGCCTAGACCATGGATCTGAATTGAGACATTGTAGAAGTGCCGCGTCCGTGTTAGATGAACCAAACTTGAATAATACATTTGGGTCAGAATCTCTTCCAAATTTGGCACCACCACCCGCTTTTGAATCTCCTCCATTAGATATAGGTGATAAAGACTTCAAAATTATGCCGCCCGAAAATTTTTTGAATAAAGAAGACAAGCTTAGTAGAAGCAGTTCTACATCGAGTCTTAGTGAACAAAGTGGGTGGGTATCAAGCGGACGTAGCTCCGGACCCTCGTCACCAGATAATGCCAGTTGTCAATTAAATCAAAATTTTGCACCTCCTGGCAGTTCCACAACTTCAAAGCTATCGAATAAAATATATGATCAAGCTACCGACGTCCAGAGACGAGACGTTGAAAAAATAAGCGAATTTAAAAGAACCGTGCTTAATGGCGATCAACTTCGAGAGCGTTTGCTCAAGTTAGCCGTGAAAGCAGCCCAATCAGCTTCAAATGAAAAAATTGAATGCTGTGATAAAGAAGTATGTGAAGAATGTACAATATGCAGCGATTCTATTTGCACTGACAGTCAATGCGAATATAATAAAATAATGCATAGTAATGGTATGGATGCAGGCTGTAACTCAGATACATGTACGGCTAGTTGTTATCAACAATGCCCTGACATGAACGCCGGTATAATTAATCAGAGGCATAACTCTTTCAGTGCAATTCAAGACAAGTCATATGCTTCAGTTAACAAAAATTCAAGCGAAAGTACAGTTAAGAAGTCACAAACAATAAGTGATAATTTACATCCCTATATAAGAAAAGAACTACCACCAAAGCCACAACCAGTTCCAGCTAAATCGAGCACACTAGATAAAACAAAATTAAAAGATAGAATACAATACACAGAAAAACTGCTAGCTGCTGAAATAAGGAGTCTGACTGTAGACCGTTCGTGTAAAAGTCATAACACCAAGACTAGTGCTGATTCGTCTTCTGCTGGACAGAAATACCGCAATAAAGCGAGATCAGAGATAGATTTAAGTCATTTTAATGCTGAAAATGACTACGAGCATCTACCTCCCCCTCAACAATTCAGAGACGCTCCACCACCTCCAGACGAATTCAAGGTAATATTTTGATATCTACAACATTAAATACTATGTTATTCTAATTAATAAGCACAATTTTTAAATGTTCTATCCGAATTTAAAACAGGATCCACCATCAAAATCCCCTATGCTTAGTCGTCAAAGCAGTAAATCATCAACTCCTTCCAAAATATCACGGCAAGCCAGCCAGCCTACAACGCTTCAATTGGATAATCCCTTATATCATGTTTGCGAAGGTAATTATGAGTTTCGTATTTTGAAGTGTCATGCTTTAATTTTTAACGCAACTAACCTTCTGTTAATGGCCTGATACCAGGAATATTGGAAAGGAGAAAACTGAGGCCCCATCAATCAATTAACGCTACCTCAACACCATCTACCAGCACGCTTAACAAAAGTCAGAGTACTGGAGAATTGGCCAGCAGAAACGAAAATGGTCACCTAAAAGGTAGGTGACAAAGTTCAAAATTCTACTCAAGTATTGTTACCAGATTAGTACAGCTATGATGAATATAACTAAATACAATATAACTAGCTTTTGGTTTTTTTTGGCAGTAAATAAACAATAGGTAAGAATTGTATAATTCAAATTTGTATTTCCAATTTATTTCCAGATCGCGAAAGTAATCTTGTTAGCATTTTCGGGCTGGTGGAATCGGAAAGGTTATTTATTAAATGTAGAGAGGAATTTAGACAAAGCGTGAAGTATCCTGGCGGTATCTATTCAGACTTCCCACCAGTTGAGAACTCTCTGCCGTATTTCCACATCAGCGACGAATACAGAATGTTCAATCCTGAAGGTAACAAATATACATATATATACCTACATACCAATCGGTCATTATTTCTATCTATGAAATTCAATGTACTTGTATTGTCTGATACAATCTGTTAATATATAACTTGTGAAAAAATGTAAATATTAACGAATCAGTTCAGATGGAGCCTTAAAATTACAAATACTTTTTATGCATTTTACAGGTTTGCACCTTATAATCTGCGTTCACGGCCTAGATGGAAATGCGGCAGATCTTAGGCTAGTCAAAACCTATTTAGAACTAGGCTTACCCGGAGCCCGTTTAGACTTTTTAATGTCTGAAAGAAATCAAGGAGACACCTTTTCCGATTTCGATACAATGACTGACAGGTAATTCAATATTATTAATTATTTTGGTAACTAATAATCTGTGAAAATATAATAAAAAACTTATTGGCTTTTTTTACAGACTTGTCCAAGAAATAATGACCCATATACAAAATTCCAGCGAACCAGCTAGAATTAGCTTTGTAGGTCACTCTTTGGGTACAATTATCATTAGATCTGCGCTCGCAAGACCGCAAATGAAACCTTTCTTAGGGAAACTACACACGTTTCTCTCTTTGAGTGGGCCACATCTAGGCACTCTTTATAACTCTAGTGGCCTAGTAAATGCCGGTAAGTCTAAATACTTCTACACTTTTATTGTTGCATGTCTGTAAGTTTTGTATTTAAATCCTGCTGCAAGGATTATGACATAATTTGAAAAAGTAACTTCACGCCTGTAATCCCCGAAGAGGTAGGCAAAGGAATGTAGAACTCTCCCACGTTTCACCAGTTACTTTTAGGTCCCACTATGGAATAGGTGGTGAGCCTATTGCCATATATCGGGCACATTTCCAGACTCCGAATCACTACTAGAAAATCTAAATTAGAAAATTTTGTAGTGTTCGACCCGAGAATCGAAC
>DWFO01004798.1:0-11057 GCA_018246595.1 Mimoniades nurscia nurscia
TAAAAGTAACTGGTGAATCGTGGGAATGTTCTACATTCCTCTGCCTACCTCTTCGGGGATTACAGGCGTGAAGTTACGTTTATGACTGATATCTCGTTAAGGAGGAAGGCAGAGAAGAACATTCACGTTTTATCAATAGGATATTTTAATGACTTTTTGCAATAAATGGAAAGACATCGTCGTAGAATACATTTAAAAAAAAATTGTTTTCAAAATCCCAATTACGTTTGCGGCCCAATATGGAATAAGGGGTGAGCTTATTGGTATAGACCGGGCAGAAATCAAATCCAGACTCGGAGCCACTACCAGAAATTTTAATTAGAATTTCTAGTCATAAACATCTAATAGTAGCCATCCCGGTTTCGTACCCAGAACCACTCGATGCAACCACTCAACTAAGGATGTTGAATGACGTTGTAGCAAATAATTGAAATAATGATAATTTTTAGCTTTGAAATATGTACGAGGTGACCGGTGACCGCTCTAGTCAGGATTAGAACTGTGAATATAAATTTGCAAATGAATTTGCCATTTAAAGTCAGTGGCATCACGACTTCACATTACCTATTTCTGACCTAATAAAATATGCATATAATTTTTTAGGTACCCTTAATTCAATTTACTTCTACGTATACATCCTCACGCCCACGTGTTCGCTAAGCCATGAGTATGGTTTCTCTAATAAGCCTCATATTGGGTTAGCAAAAATGTCACGTATGTGGTGTAACCTAATTTGATTCCGAAACCTTGTATCCAAAGTAAACACAAATACTTATATTTCTTATTAAGGTCCTATGACAAAAAAAATACCCGAGACATATTTTTAGTGTTTTTTATAATTTTGTTGACGTTTAATTTATTTCACAAGGGAAATCCTACTTTAATGTACCTACACAATTCTGTATTATTCTTATCAATCAAATTGTTCATTGCATGATGAAGTAAGACAATCAACCTACTAGACTGCCTAGTTGGTTGTGTTGCTTGCAAGATCGACTGCCGATCGAGTGGTCCTAGATTCAAATCCCGGGTCGGGCACTATTGGATTTTTCTAACAATTTTTTTAGTATTTAATTTATTTTTTCACCATTTTACAGACTATAATTATAACTTTTCCTTTGACTTTATGATAAATGAATTTTCCTATGAAGTGCCAATATTAAGTTCTGATAGCGTTAAGGAACATTTAGATGTTTAAAAAAAAATCAAATGGAATCCAGGGATCTCAACATTAAAAGCACTTATTTTTCACTTCCTAATTGACCAAAATATGTTTATATGTAAGTAGCTGAACCTATTCAAAATACAGAAGAAATGTTAAAAGTCTCATTACAGAAGTATCATTACATACTTCTAGACGCGCCGGACTCGCCATTAGCATGGACAAGACGAAAGTCATATTCAGCAATCGCGTCACGGCGAGACGCGCACGCAACTCGGTAATTGAACTGGTCCAAGCGTGCGTCTATTTGGAGCAGACGAACAACTTCCAAATTTCAGTCTAGTAATCGATACCCGTATTCAACTGAGATGGAGAACATTTCCATAGCTTCGTTAAGTTTTTTCAGTGCCTATACCAGAACATTTTAAGATTAAAGTCTTAGATTATTCATCAAATACCAATGTACGTCGAATACATTGTAGATATATGAACACTGACATTAGGTCCAGCCTATAAGCTAAAGATAGCCAACGGTATGACGGAAAGATCCAGGTTCGGTATTTCTCTGTGGGGTATGATAAGGACATCCGGCAGAGAATTAATAACCGACACAATTAATATATTTATGTGATTGTGAATTGGACTAATATATTGCAGAACCAATGGTCGTTGGTGTCAAAGGAGTTCTGAAATGAAATGCTTCGAACTGAAGGAATGACAGCGTAGGACAAAGTGTTGTGGCATATCTTTTGACAAGCCCGTGATCATCGGTGAATCAAGAATATAAACGCCTACGTGATACTGATGACTAGGATGATCATGATGCAAATATATTTAAACCCGTCAGCATTAAATGTTTTTAAAATCGTAAAAGACCAATTCACAGCAGCCCGTTGATTTAAATAGAAAATCAGAAATTAAAGTGAAAGAACAAATTGCAATTTCGTTTAATTCCCGAACGGACGAAATGAACTGAATACTGAAGTTTTAATGGGAGTAGAAAATATTTTCCAATAGCTTTTCCATCTCAGAATGCGTAATGTTCTGGCCTGTTTACCTATGGCTAGCTTTACTCTATTAATTGGCGGTACGTTGTTTACTGGCAACATGTTGCAATGCGTCTTTAACTTTATTATAATCACAAATTATAATTAGAAGAAAAGTGATATTCCAAAAAAGAAAAAGTAAAAATCCAAAGTGTAGTTTATTGATAGTTTGTTGGTTGCAATTGCTAATCAAGAAATTTCTTTGGTTCATATCAAGGAATGGGTACCTACCTACTTTTCGATTTTTGTAACATAGTTTTTTCTGGTTGGAATTTCTAGTAGAGGTTCGAGTTCCGGATTTGTGCCCGGTGTATGACAATAGGCTAACCCCCTATTCCATAGGTGAAACGTAGCAGTCTCATATACTACGCAGCTTGTCCCTTAAGGGGTTATAGGCGTGATTTTACGTAAAGCATAATCTAAAAAATATATTCAAAAAGGATATTTACTAACACCGATCAATCGTTGTGAAGTTACAAAATACTTCACAACAGTACACAATATAGAAATGAAAATCAATTTATTTGGCATAAAATTGTAAGAAACAAATTGTTATTCAAGAGCCCGTCGTCAAGTTCGTAATTTTGAATCGTATTTCTTATATGTCGTGTTCCAAACGCCGAATTGGTTCAGATTCTATAATATGAACCTTGTTGTGACAAGGATTGACTACTTGTGAGATTTAAGGTTTAAGAAGTTTTATTCTCTTAAGAATTACAAAATTCACTGACATGTGAACTTCTGTTCATTTTTAAAATATTTTTATTTAATTTTTATAATACACTGGCAATAGCTTTACCTATTGGGATTTATTTTGATAATCAATTTTCATAAAATGTTAAAAAAGTAACTTTACGCCTGTAATCCCCGAAGAGATAGGCAGAGGAATGTAGAACATGGAATTGAGCGCGGAGTATGCGATATGCTCAGTCCCAATTCCATTGTGAGACGTCAAACGTAACTGGTAAAACACGCAAGTATACTACACTGCTCTCCCTACTTCCTCGAGGATTATAGTCGTGATGTTACGTAACGGTAAAATATGCCAACGTTATTCAAGGTGCATAGGTAAACCGTTATGCTGAAAGATAACGGCTAGTTGGCCGCGGCGCAATTATCGCTTGACGGCATTCTCGGTGTAGTGCTAATAAATATATGTATGTATGTATTTTACATCCAAATTCATGTTTACATTATTCAGCGCTTTAAGCTCTTTCATGCCTCGCTGTTATTGCTGTATTAGCGCAGATTGTTACATATTAATATACATTGTGGTGGAATGAAATTTTCTTAGCGATTTTCAAAGTAATTTTTTCAAGGTTCGAGTAATTGACCTTTTGATTTTATTCTTCGTCCTTACATTGAAAGCTGTAATGTAATTGTGGATGATATTTCTTTTGTAATAGCAGAATTATTTGTACAAATAGTAATTCTGTTCAATTTAATCCAATTATAATGTTGTAGTCTTTCAATTACCTACCTACCTATATACCTTGATATTATTTGCGATGTTAGTTTCGTAACTAAACTTCAGATGCAAAGTATCTAGTTGAACGAATGTTGTTAGTTTTATAAAAGATACTTTGACAATTTGATTGAAGATCCAACTGTAATGCTTTGGGCACGTTTGTAGATCAATCATTCGTCCTTCAAGCTTGAACTGAATGAAACTCAAACTTTCTTTTGAAATTTCTTTTCCCGGTAAGAAATCTCTAGTATTTTATTATGAAGTAATTCAATTGAACTTTCATTGTACATCATATGTCAATCATACCTTGTCAACGAGGAAACTAATATATGTAGAAAACTAGATATATATTATAGGGACTGTTTGGGGGCAATTAGCGCTGTAGCCTTAGAAACAGTGGTAACAAATATTTATTTTTTACTACCACTATTCCGTGACTTTCATTGTATGGTACCATTGTAAACAAAGATATATGCGTGTCCATATACAGTAATGTTCGTTTCTTTCATACATTTTGATATAACGTCCACTGTTCCATTACATTATTTGTCTAGATCTAGAAGAGTCCCGTTAAGCTAGATTCAGCCTTTTCTGATCTGAAGTGCGAAAAAACACAAATATAGGGAAAGAGTTATATAAATATATACCATATTTTATATTTATTGCGCCATCTTCTGTTCTTGTTATGTTATATGACTGACTTGGTTGGTCGTGTTGGTTGCAAGCGTGACTGCTCATCGGGAGGTTCGGGGTTCAAATTCCTGGTCGGGCAGTATCGTATTTTTCTATTTTAGATTGTCTAGTAGCGACTCGGAGTCTGTCTTTGTGCCCGGTGTTTGGCAATAGGCACACCATCTATTCCATAGTGGGACGGAAACGCTAGTGGCAAAACGTGTATGTGTACTATACTTCTCTGCGGACGTCTTCCGGAATCACAGGCGTAATGTTACGGTTCTTCTTGTTTTTTTTTTTGGATAATATGGTCTTGTTTAATATTGCATACTACATACATATTAATGTACTATATAACAGAAAAGGCCGTTAAAAGCGCCTCTCTAGGTACACTTACCTAATAAGCTGTTTATGTAGTCGACAAAAACATATTTTCTATACGCTTGCAAAGTTTAAAGCAAAGCTTTAATCATACTTTGTATACGCAAAGTGTTTCGCAAAGTTTCCGTGCAACAAACAGCTTCTTACGCGGCATGCACGGCGGCCAAGCCCTATTATTAAACTGTTGTATGACTGCAAATTAAATTTTTGACAGACCTTAAATTACTTTGTACCTGTGACGTCATAAACACTCAAGTGTGGTAACAATTTTATAATGGTATTTATTTTCTGACTTTATAATTTACTTGTAGATAATATTTATTGTTTAAATAAATTTTGACAAAGTTGTCAGATTACGTTTAGAGTTAAGCTTTGCCTAGTTGTTCAGTAAAAGCTTTTGTACGGACAATAAACTTGACATGTATACACTTCTGTTAATCACGTTTTTACAATTTTAAAATTTCTTCCACGACATTCTTATTATACAATTTCAATTTGCTCACTGGTTCCGTGAATATATCGTGAAGCTTAATTCTTACACGTCAGCCGTGTCCAGCTTTCAACTTGATGTTAATTTATAACGACGCGGCTTCACGGGGAACGCTTTTGAAATGTTAGGTGTTTCAACTAACATTAACATAAGTATTTTAAATTTAAAATCTGTTAATAAGCATTTTTTAGGTGAAGTGAAATGGTCTGCAAAATCGAATAGAAACGCAAGCAAATTGCTGCTTGTTAGTATTAAAGAGTTTTTAATTAGACGTCAAGAAGTCCTGTTAATTTTAAACGTTACGGCTTCACGAGGAACATTTTTAAATTTATGGTTCACCTAACAATAACATAGGTATTTTGAGTTGCGTATCTTTTAGTACGCATTTTTCGTAGATGAGACAGTTTTTGAAACCAGCTACAAAATGTAATAAAAACGCTAACTAATCGCTGCTTGCTTGTATAAATAAAATAATTTCATTTTATTCACATTTAGGTATGCTTTATTCGTTTGATTGACGTAGTTATCAATTTTTATTCGTTTATTTTTGTGATCGCATCGAAACATGGCAATTACAAACGTGGCGTGGTCAGATTCAGAAATGTCAAATTTATTATTTTTCTATAATCAAGTTGAGCCGTTAACGGGGTATATGTAAAGTCCGGATGTCAAATGTCGCTATCCTTAGACTTGACGTGGTTCACCTACGTCTCTTCTTACATGCACGCGCTAATCATCATCGTCAGCTCAAAACTGTCCACTGCTGAACATACGAGTAGGTCGTTCCTAGAGCGTGCCACGTTGCTCGGTCCTCCGCTTTCCACATCCAGCGTTCACCGGCGATCCTACGAATGTCGTCGCACCTAATGCCAAATATAAATACAAAAATTGCGATAAATATTTATGTACCGCTCCAGTGGTTTGTAGCTAAGATAAGACGCTCGTACCCCTGACGTGGGTGCGCGTTGAATGCGATTTAAAAGCTAAGCAACGTCGGCTGCGGTTGGGTCTTGGATAGATGATCACTAGTGGCAAATATTCACTGGCATCAGGCACGTGCGTACTATTTCATTATACACGTGACATCACGCCTGTGATCCTGTAATCCGTATTTTTTAAAGTACATTTTATTAGTTTATCGAAATTGTTATCATAAGATGATAACTGTAAAACCTCATCGAAGGTCTCCAAGCTGGTGTACCAACATGCAGATTGGCTTCCAGCCTTTTTATATGTCCATATGTACTATTACAGCTTCTCACACCTAGAGAGAGCGGTGCGACAAAACTTTAAACAGTGCGACCTAAATTACTAGGCAATCTTCAAATTAGTTCCCTTTCAGAAAGGTGATGTAGGTATTTATAACAGGCCCTGTTAAAAATTTTCAATAAAATTCTGCTTAGGATTTAGAACAAAGTTCAAATAACATCCTAAGACAGTCAAATTTAATTGTCTACTATTTCATAGCTGAAAAATAAATTACGAGTAAGTTGAAACGAATTGAGACAGCAATAGCAGCAATCGGAGAAGGCGGCCGACGATATTAAAGCGCAAATATTACTTATGTTTTTGAATCATGTTAATTAGTAGAGGTAATTCAACACTATGGGGCCCTTTTGGAAATTGAATAGATATATGTATAAAGAAATCCATAAACGCCGCAGTCTGTATCGATACTACAGAATATATTTACTCACAATTTGTAATTGGGTTGTACAGAAATGTATTTAATCGTCTAGCCACTTACCATCAGGTGGACTGCATGCTCGTCTGCTACTTCCATATTATAAAAAAAAGTTAAGGCAAACTTATGCATTCTCAATAGTAAACATTTATTGAAGTGATCATATACCTAATGGCAACTAATTTATATTCCTGTCCTGTGATGCGCATGTACTCGCTGACATGTCTCTGTTCCCGGAAAATTGTTATCTGTTGTCCTATTTCCTTTTGGACCGAGTTTCTGTATCTCGAGAATGTATTCGCGGCGAGGCGTAAGCGTGTTGTTTATATTTTCATGTAATTTACATTTCTAGGACATGTTATTTGTGTGGTAATCGCGTGCTGGAGAAAATAGTGTGTTTCAGACATATGAATATAGTGCGGTATTTTCAGGAGTTCAAACGTATCCTGGGATTCGCTCAATCTAATGTATAAATTGTCATAAATATTAAAATATTTTTTAAATTATTTTTCAAAAAAATGCATTAGTTTTATACATAGGTACATAATATGTTGATAAATATTTTCCAATTACCAGTTAATTACCATTATATCTTCTAGTCTTGTCTCTTATGAGGTAAGCAGAGAGTAGCAGTGTTAAATAACACTATATATAGAGACCTTACGTGCCAGTATTTATCATCCGCTTCCTTGGGAATTGAACCCAAGACCCGCTACATAGCACGACGACGTGATGACTGAGCCAGTAGCGTCTCGATCACAATGTTGAACTAGGATATAAGAATTAATGACATGTAACAAACATAACGTTACAAAATATCACGCCTGTATTTGTCCAAAAAGGAAGGTGTCTAGTATTCTCACTTTTCTCGTTATGATGGGCTGAACCTATTACCATACTCAGTGCACTAGCAACTACTGCGTCCAAAACAAAAGTGGGGTCCTCGGGTTTGAACGTAATTGTTGAGTGACCGTTATTCGTCAGAATATGTAACGTTACTTGTGAATTACTCCGCGGTTAGCGCTTGAACGCTACACGCTTCATTTACACGTAACGTAAACGAACTTAGCATGCTCTCGTTTGATCTATGTGTCACGTGCCAGTTAGTGGTACGAAATATTTACTTGTAGACATACGTAGAGGCATTGACCGGCTTGAAACGAAACATAATCAAGGTTAAAACTTATTATTGTGCCTGTTTTTCCTCGAACGGGCTCGACAGAGAGTTCCACCACTTTTTAACACGCTTATGTTAGTTTCACCTGTATGTTTGTTTGTTTGTTTATAATTTATATGTAACCGACTCTTTGGCGTCGATACCAACCCACTTGTAGTAATCAGATTTAATAAAAACTTGGCACACATGACTTTTAGGACAGGGAAATTAATTTTCTCGTCAGTTATTTTATTACTATGTTAAGAATTATTTTTAACTTTTTTGTTTAACTCTAAAAGTGTGTTTTTTAGTTTTTTAAACTATATATTATTACCATTTATGTTATATGTATGTAATGTTTATTATAACAGTAGCTGTGGGCGTGAATTATTATTAGAACTTGTTAAAAGCACTAAAGTGTCCGTATACTATTTAAGTTCTATCAGCTGATATTACTTGTGTTTCACAATAAAACATTGCTATTAGTCAACTTAAATAATTATATAATGTTATAATATATTATGATTGTTATATATTATTATAATATAACTATATAAAGCTACAAATATTTCTAGTACATAGTGAAAAATATAGTGAAGCAGAATACATAAAATACATATAACACACACGAATACATGCAAATCAACAAACTATTAATTCATAACTTTACCAAACTCATTAATTTTACGATATGCATATGTATGTACGAGCACATACGATAATGGACCGAAAGCATTCATTTGCTTACTGTGAACGATCGTGTTTCGGGCCACTGTGAATACTAGGGTTTCTCATAATACGAGTAAATTATTGAAATTTGTGTTATGAAGGTATATACGTTATTAAAGAGAATTACTGAGAATCTGGTAAAATTCACTTGTGGATTATGGATAGTTCTGTTTGAAACCTGTGTGGGTGTGAAAGGTGATCATTATTATAACATTATGCTAATAAAGGAGACATTGCAAAGAACTGACTGTCTTGTGTGTCCAGATCGCAAGCCTGACTGCTGATTCTCGGATCGGTTTTCTAATTGAAGTTTATAGTAGTGGCTAGGAGTCTGGATTTTTGTCTACTTAGTATATGGCAGGAGGGTCACCCTTTATTCCATAATTATATATTAGCGTGATTTTGAGGAGGAGTATGCTACATACTTCTGATGACCTCTTTGGGAATTACAGGTTATACGTTACGTTTATATTTTAGAAGAAAAAATCTCCCACGAATATCTTATTAGACATTTCAACAAACGTTTAACATGTTGAACGCATGCCAATCCTCACTTAGCGTGGCAGACTGCGTCCTTAACTCTTCTCGTTCTAAGAGCAACCCCAATCCAACGGTGGAACGATGTAAAAGTTGATGGTAATCCTTAGTGCTCATTATGGATTTTTATGTAGTATATGCATTAGAGTATGAGTCAGCTGTTCCTGACGGGATCCCATGGTCCCAGGGATGATTAATTGCTTCATAAAAAACTTCGATATGAGTTATTATGGAAAGTGTAATTCATATGTTACCGAAAAGAATACTCCGTGCATTATGTGTTACAGGTCGAATTTTTAATACAATTCACAAATAAGCTGTTATGTACTTTACTAACATAATTCTAAGAGCAACTTTGCCTTTTTAAATGAGTTTTTATTACGTTGCAATAACTTGCAAGGAAATTCAGCATTGCGTTTCTTTTCGGCACTATCTATCCTTGTCTTTGAATATTATTACTCAATGGTGACTGTTAAGTGAGTCGCCCTCAAATTGATCGTTTCTAAAATGTAACTAATTTCGATGGTATCCTAACTCTTAATCTGTTCCATAAGTGGATCTCACGCGCCCAATCATGTCGTCTCAGTGTAATCAATAATAAAGTTGAATACGCTCTACCTAACAACTAACTATAGGTTAATCGCTTCATAATTACTTAGTAAAACTATCGTATAATCGCCCCTAAGCCGCAATAAATCAGAGAAATTTGAAGGATCTGGCACTTCCTGGTTTCCTCCGTGTAGTAAAGCCTTTTAAACTTGCACATTATTGTAATCTGTGTATTCAATGTGATTGTACTATATTATCGACCTTACGTAAACGCCAACGTAATACCAACCAGTATTAGGCATAGGCATCATCACCATCCTCATCATCACCATCCATCCTCATTATCGCCGTCCTCGTCCTCATCATCCTCACCCTCATTATCATCATCATTAGCATAATCCTCATCATTATCATAATTGTCATCATTAACCGTTCTAACGTTCCTCTGTTGGCCCCTGGTCTCCTTTCAAAATGAGAACGGTTTAAGTAATATTATAACACGTTGTCCGAGTAAGGGTAAATAATAATAAAAATTCCATAACTGTACAATAATTTTAAATGCAATAATAATATTTAATATATAAATATTTCACTTCCTTTCGCGTAATAGTAAGTACCTACTACCGAAATACATCTGTTTGTATCACTTGAAGTTCTAGAATTAGTTTGGTGTTTAATATAAAACTATAATTATTATCAACTACTTACAAAATGTTTCTCCATATACGAGTAACGGGTAAATTGTTGTAATACTAATATTATTTGCCGATAACAATATATTATTAATAAATAATTTATTTATTGTGTACAATGTTTCAGTTTATATTTATATTGCATATATCTTTTATTATGTACGATTGACTGCCTCGGTCTGTCGGTGGGGTGGTCGGTCGGAACCTGCTAAGGGTATGGCAATAGGCTCACCGCCTATTCAGTAGTGGGACGTAAACGTAACTGGTGAAATGTGGGAATATATTTCACTCCTCTGCCTATCTCTTCGGGGATTATAGGCGCGATACGTTTACAAAAAGGAAGAATAAAAAGACGTCATGAGACTAGCGTGAAAAGAAAGGACGAGCGAGGGCTATGGCATCAATAGTGGGGCAACCTCATCAGACTTGATTTAAAAGAGGCAATAGCACACCTATGGAGTTTCTTTCACCGTTTCTTCTCCATAGCGAAT
>DWFO01004799.1:0-11056 GCA_018246595.1 Mimoniades nurscia nurscia
GGGAATTTAGCTGTGCCTAGGCAGACCGCGCCATAACGCGATCTTCCAGTCGCGGGATTAGTGGCCTCTTTTGATCCTCTATATCCCTGCATGGGGTCAGGGAATATATTCTTATTCCGCTCCGACACGGATGTTCATCGCCGACACGGATGATTTCATTAGCTATCTTTAAAGTTTGAAAATTGTTTCTACTCGGCAAGAAGCGCAATCGTGACGGAACGTTGGCCTTACATATAAAAAAAAGAAAAACAAAATGACTTTTCACCTTCTATACAAATAAGAATTGATCGTTAGGTAACTGTGTTGGCAATTTTCAGTTGAAACGTATTTAAGAAAGAATCTGATCGACGTTACGTTCGTTGTTTATTATTCGCCTAGAAGCCTAGTAAATTTCATTCCGGACTGTTTTTGTTCCTAACAATTTTTATATAACAAAAGGAAATGTATTGTCGAGGATTTATAATAAAACTCCATTGTTTTCGTTGTATGGGCTCTCTTTTTGGCGCAATTCGCCGAAGAAAACTTTTTCAAACTTGTTTAATGACAAATGCCAAAAGTTTTAGGGTTTGCTTAAACGTACAGGCTTTGTTAGCGCTTCAATTATTTTGGTGACCCCTTCTCTGTTCACGTAATTAGGGTGCTTGTGTAAAAAATCTGCGTCAGTCACGGGTATTGGCAAATATCCTAAGAAATTCACGGAGCTATTGTCATTGTGGAAGTCATGTCAAATGTCTAAGTCAAATCATGTACTCACCAATCTTTCAATAGAAGACTTAATGTTTCATTTCTATAAAAGACAGAAACTCCTATCATCCCTGATCACCAACTCATCTCCCTGATCTTAACTTAGCAGGAATAGGCGAGGTCTACCTTGTTCTAAGTGTATTGTGGCAGATTTCACACGCCTTATGGACATTTGATGTGTAGACTCCACTATTCTCAATGCAATTTTAAATGGCAACTTGGCAACGCTCCACGCGTTGCCATGTTGCCATTTAAAAGTTCCTTAGGAAGACGATCCGAACATAAATAGATCGTGCACGGTACAGTTGTGGTCAAAGTCTTGAAAATGCACACGAATTTCTTAGAAACTTTAACAATTATGTTGTTTTGCTTACATTTTCTAACTTACCAGTTTCTACTAATGCATATCGCGAATTCTTTTTCATCATACTTCACTTGGTGGCGTCCAATTTGAACTGTATTACAATGACACTAAGACATATGGCGATGTATTGGAGTGTGTTGGAAGTTATCAAACAATTCGTAGACAATACGGCCCAGTGGCCGATTGGCTCGGATTAGTCGCAACAACTCCGCTTCTCGGGTTACAACGCGGCAAGTGACACTATGGATTATTCTAGCTAACGTTTGTATTGGATTTATTTCGACAATTATCTCTTGGGCGTTCGGAGAACTGTGGCATAAGACGCTTGGAGTTAACTCGGTTAGATATAAACCTCGTGTTTATGGATAGGTAGTGATAACAACATGACATAACATCACGCCTATATTTTCCAGAAGGAGTAGGCAGAAACGTGTAGTACTCATTTTTCATTATTTACGACAATAAAGAAAATGTAATATAACGTTTGTAATCCCCAAAGAGGTAGGCTGAGGAGTGTAGTACACTCTCGTGTTACACCAGTTATGTTTATGCCTTACCATGGAATAGGGAGTAAATGTACTCTGGTAACAAATCGAGACGCCGAGCCACTATTAAAATTTTAAGTTAAAAAAAATCCAATAGTACCCGCTCCGAGATTAGAACCCAGAACCTCTAGTTCGATCAACGAGGTAGTCACCTAGTACAGTTATTTTATTTAGCAGAAGATATTAATTCTAAAGAGTATTTTAATATTGTAACATAAAACATTAAGTGTTTAAATGACCATTCTATACTTACATTACAATTATATATTGGAAGCTTTCAAAGCATACACAAATATATTTGCTCTGAATACATGGGAAAAATCAGGAATAGAGTGCGTACTATGCATGTTAGGACATAATGTAATTAATGAAATACATACATATGTATTTTCACTTATTTAATATCATGCTTGTTTCGCATAGAAGTAAGCAGAGGTCACTGATAAAATTCATCAAGCGACTAAATAAGACTTTCAGACTATCAAATAAATAATTTAAACATTTTCATAGGTAGATAGGAATTTCACTTCGAACAGTTTTTCCATCGACTTTTTCGACATAGCGTAATCATCACCAAAGTTAGTCGATAAAAACTACAATTATATCGGCAGTTTTTTATCTGATGAAAACGAACTTCAAGAATAAAGCAATTTGAATTTCAATTGGCACTAAACTTAAATACTCGAAAATCCGACTATTTGAGATTTTTGTGAAAATATAGTACATATAAATTTAGTTTGAATTTTGAGTAATTCCACGTTATGTTAAAACAAATAAAATATTGAAAAAATAAATGAAAGCCATCCTGGGAATTTTGTATTTAGACGAGGAGAGAATAGACCCGTCACCCGGGTGATGTGCTAACTGATCCATGAAACAATGACGCAGAATAAAAATAACACATAAACTTTAGGATTAGGTAATATCTGCATGTATCGAACAATATTTAGGTGAAGATTAATCGAGTGATAATATTTAGGTGAAGTCAAGGCAATACCTCCTACACCTACGAGTATTTATAATATGACACAATAGTTATTGAAAAGACGTTTTTCTATCTTGAAGGCTTCTATTGACGTGCTGTAGCACGTTGCATCGAGATAAATTATTGTAACTAGCATGGATATACATTTTTGAGCACCCGTAATCATGCGTACCTACTGATTCTATTTAGAATTATTTTGCTGGGGTATTGTGGTGCGATATGCCATTGAATATAAATAGCACGTGCATTATAATTTTAATTGAGGTTCGGATGACGTATTATTGCTCCTGCAGCTGAATAAATTTTGCAAATGGACTTTCCTTATGAGTGTTACGTTTGGAATTACCGCATATTCAAAGCAAGCAAGGTTTAGCTAATGTACTCGTAATGAGAGAACAGAAAGGTCTTCGTGTACGTATCTATATATGTGGACGCACTTACGCCTTTTATCTCCGGAGTCAGTATTCATAATGACGAATCTGTTATCCACGTTCAAAACGATTTATGACCTTTTACGTAGTCTTATATACATGGTTGGTACATCGAATAGAAATATGAATTTGATTAATTTTATTACACAGAACCCGGCAAAACCAGATGGTAAGTGGTAACCGTCGTTTGTGATCATTTGCAACAACCGATTGATTTGCCGGGTTTGAAGAATAAATCAATGTCAAATTTGACTTTCATCATTTGTCACTGATCGTACACACCATACGTTTGAGATAAACAAAACTTTACAAGTCAAATTCCAGATTAACATTCATATTGTGGTCAAGTCAAAATTCCATACGTAACAATAATCATATGTTAAGTCATCAGACTTAGACTATATCAATAGAGAATATCGAATAATATCTGACGATTAAATCTACTTTAGATTTGATTTTCAAATAATTAGATAACATTCGTCACGTATAATGTTTGCTGTTATCAATTAGATAATCTTAAATAAGCTCCTGATTTTCATATAATTGTGTCTACGACTTGAAATAGATTTTTACTATGGCTCAGTGTAATTACTTAGGATACTGACAGGATACAGGACTCAAATACTGACCAATTTATAACGGTTGCTTCGTATAATGATAAATAAATAACAGTTTAGTATTTACATGCAATAACAATGATTAAATATCATACTTGAATATTACATATTACTCGTGTACTAGAATATACTCTATATGAAAATAATTACTAGTTAGAACAACATTCGAGGAATGGCGGTTATTATACAATATTAGTGTATACATAAACCGTTAATAATTCAATTTTATAATATCAAATGTTCAAAAAACAGTGTTGTTGCTCGTAAAACCTTTATTTTTATGTTGTTTCATGCTTTATTATTCACTAACAAATAAGTTCAAAACAGGAGTTCTGAATTTTTTTCTTACTAAGAGGATGAATTATTAGAATACATATAAGCACCGTTTACATGTAAATGTAATAATTCATAGTTCGCACCAGCTATTGGTGTATAACTCGAATAAAGGGTGACACACCGCATCGCGAATTCTCTGCAATTCAATACGCACAGAAAGATAGACACGTTTGATATCCGGGCATAAGTTACAAGCGGAGCGGGAGCCTTTTCAAACTTGCTTTTACTGTTACACAGAATTTTCTACGTTATGCCGTGTATCGATTTATCTAAGTCATATATTGTATAGGACCCGATGGTGATGATGAATGATTAAAGCGGTGAAGACATCGGTTAGGCTTGGTTTGGCTTAATTGGATTATTTCCTAAGGTGTGTGAAGTCCGACAACCTGCAACCTGCAACCGAGAGGCCTTAACCCGTCTTATTCCGAGAGAAAAATAGTATTCAAAAAACGAATTATAAAATAATTGATGTTTATAGTTTATTTAATCGCTTCACACCCATGGAATATACTGAACTATAATATAAACAAACATTTTTACCAAAATGGCCGTTTTGTTCCATTTAAAGTTTTAGGACATCAATCTTTGTCTCATTTCAAAAGGTTTTTGTACTATTTCACACCCCTAAAAGTTCTAGCGACAGTTTATATTATTAAATATTTAACGTATGTATAAATATTCAATCCATTCAAGCCATTTGAGTCTATATATTCAAATAGCAAAAGATCTATAATCTCCTAAAGAATATTTGTACCGTCTTTAAGCACTGGGTGTGAAGATTTGTCTTTGGCAACCATATTCAAACGAAATTGAACCTTATAGATAGGACATAACAGTTATGATATCAGCATTGCATAGAAACGATAAAATTATATAATATACGTGCATTATCTGTTGCATTATGTTGTTATTGTATAGATAGCGGAGCATTTTGGGGGTCGGTAGATAATTCGCGAAATGTTCGTTCGTGGAAGTTCAACCCATATCTTTATTATAAAATTTATGTATTTATTTTCCTTCATTATTATTACAAAGGACAAGCTTAACACCATTGTGCATTTTGCACTAGTGAGGTGATAATGAAAATCTTGGGTGACTAATTTATTATTTTAATGTATTAAATGTTGTCTAAACACATATCTATTTTATTTTATTTCTGTATGCAATATATACTGTTACATTTGATTTCCATAGGGCACGTTAGGTTACAGCATAGACTAAGGTTTCCCCCGGTTACAGTCGAATCAAAATTGTTCCAGTTCTATATGCAATAAAGCTGTTGTACATGCCTTTTATTGTAATGTCTAATAGGAACGCATGCCTTTAGTTAGTAACGTTAGTAACGGATCTTTATTTTTCTAGAAGCTCCATCATGACTCGGGATAACGCAATTGGAACCATGAGGTATTTACAGTAAATCCTTTCTTGGAGGAAGTATTATAGTGGTTTGGTAATAAAATTTATTATCAGTGGATACAGGTACAAATTTTGCTTGCCTAAGATTTACGAGTTCTCCTATATTGCTGTTAAGCAGTGATATTTAGAAATAAGGATATAGTAGGTAAATTTGAGGACATAAGGTATAAGAACTTAGTCGATCATGCCTGCTTCTCATTTGTCACCAATTTCAACCAGGCATTGACATTCTTTTTTGTTTTGTTTAGCCTACAGTGCCCGCCAGAAGTCATATCACTATAAATCGCTACTTTCATGATGTAAAGGCGTTCCTTATTTCAAGGATATTCTTTTTATAATGGCAATTAAAATACTGGGTTAATATTTTGACGACTGCTTTAGTATAGCAGGTATTTATTCGCGGTGTTAATTGATAATTTTTTCCATCATTGTGATTTTTCTGCTGATATTTTTCAAACGTAATCATAGATAGCCCTAGTGGTGTTCTGATGTGAGGGTCCGCTGCAAAGTAATATACAGAACCTTATACGGACTATGCGTGACGCTTGGCCGACTTTTTTATGTTATCAGTACTCCGATATTGATAACAATTTAGAAACTATGATTAAAGGTATTAGTTTCAATATCATAACAGATGACGGCCTGGCGATCAATTACGAAAAAGTATTTTATTTTTGCGTATTAAAAACGTCATTTATTAAAAGGAGTTTCAATCAATTTTTTTCTTATTGTTTTAAATTTGATTTTGTATGAATTTTGGTAATGATATTGACGGATCTAAAACATCGGTTACTTTAGATTACAGTAACATATAATTGAATGATATTTTTCAATAAGTTTGTATTTATTAGATGTTCTAAATTTGAAAGTCGTTGTTCTTTTGTTTTCCTTTCGATTGATTTCACATCGTTTCACAAACTGACGATAGTAATGAGTACACAGTATGATGAATTACTTTGATTAAATATTCGTTTAAGTAAAATAATCCCTATTATTATTTTATCATAATCGTCAACTTTTTAACGTTCTTCTGATGGAAATGGGTAAAATTTTCTATACAAAGCAGAAGTTTTATGTTGAACCTAAAACTAAGTATCTCAAATTAGGGCGTTGAAAACTGAAGACTACATTTCGTAAGAATGGTTAATACTTTCATTATACATAGGCACGTTAACACTGGTTTTCAGTGTAAAACTGTTTTTTCATATTTTACTCTAAACATTAACTGGATTTTGCATCAGTAAACCAATAAATTCATGCTTTTGATAAATATTATAATTGATTCTTGGCTGTTGGAAGATACCTACATAACATCATGCCTGTAATCCCAGAAGAGGTTGGCATAAAAGTGTAGTTACATATACGGCCGAACATTGAATAAGGGGTGAACCTATTGCAAATTGCTAACTATTACTGCTGGAAAATTTGTACTCAAACAATTGATCACGCTGTGAAGTTTATTCAAATGCATGACAAAGTTACGTGTGTGTGTATTGTATTAAATGTTCAAATTCGTACATTGTTCAATGCATTTATCATAATTATTCCAATCTTCAAATGCAGGACGATAGGCGAAAGTATCCTTATCGTGATATACTAAAATGTATAGATGACATTTTGTTGAAGTATTATTCTTGTAAAAATGATCATGAGTAATTTCACAAGTCCTTTAACATTTCCTTTGTCCTTCCTCTCCTTTTAGTGAACCTGTAGTGTCAGTTTGAAGAGTTTTTACACTGGCGAATAAGACGTACTTATTTGTTGTATATTTCACAACAGTCTCTGTAGAGCTGTTGCTTTGTATATAAAGAAGTCCAGATAGTACGTACGTCTGTTTGCGACTATAGTAAATAAAATTTCTTTGGAATATATTAACGATCATTCACATTCAAATTCCATAAGTTTATATCACTTAATGATTAAAGACACAGAAATAATTTAACGTGTTTATCAGCTTAATGCGTGTCATAGGGACGGATGTGCTTGACTTACAAAAAAAATCTTTTATTTACAAAGTAGTAAATTTAATTAGCTATTACGTTGAAGTCGTGTTATGTATCTCCGCTAAACCGCACTGGAGCAGCGTGGTAGTGTGGTTTAAAGCATTCCACTGTTGTTTAATCTGTGTCCACCATCTGAATAAGATTCACGGTTAGCGATACTTTCAACGTATATGAAGATTATGGCAATAATAGCAATGTATATTTCATGATAGGGCGTATAAAATGACTGGTGAATATTGGGAGCGACCTACACGCCTCTGCCTATCCCGTCGGGAAACGGTATGATGTTACATGACGTTGTCAATAGTATGTAATAGTAGTATGTAATAGTAAAATAATATTAATAACAAAATCGTGTATCGTGTCAGTTACGAAGCGTTGATGCGAAATTTAGCGACGATGCTTTATCGCAAAAATACAGTAAACAAATTGTACAAACTCGTCTAACGAAGGATGAAGTGAGTGTGCATTAATATACGAGTATATGGTATTGAAACGAGCGGGAACATGGCGCGACCGATAGCCCGCGCTTATCTTTATTTTTTTGTAAATTTAGCGTTTTATCACAAACCTAGGCTACCTGTTATCTTATCGGGCGTATAGTTTAGGTTTCTGAGTTTCTAGTTTTATTATTACACTGTAAATCATTGTATAAAAATATATTATTGCATGTAGGTACATTCGTATCATAGCGATGCATATAGTTTGCGACAGAACCTAAGTAGTTCGCTATACTCATATAAGCTGAAACATATATTTAAATTTTACAATTATCTCACCAAACAGAACGTTTAT
The DNA here is from genome assembly GCA_018246595.1 of Mimoniades nurscia nurscia. Classification (NCBI taxonomy): domain Eukaryota; kingdom Metazoa; phylum Arthropoda; class Insecta; order Lepidoptera; family Hesperiidae; genus Mimoniades; species Mimoniades nurscia. The sequence continues at coordinate 8,240 of DWFO01004799.1, forward strand.
GTGAAGTGTGCAAGTTGCTTTGTGTACTAACGACAAACATTTCACCTGAAACAACACCAGTGACGAAATTAATTCTTGGCAGATAAATCCATCTCCCGGTGATTAATTTCGTCGTAATTCGAGTTGTCTAATGGAATATAGTAAATTTGGTGGGGTTGAATAGCAATCACTGTGAAATCTGAACAAAATAATGTTGCATAGCATCAAGAATGGCCCCTGTTGTACTGTTGTTACTGCCAAACCTTGGTCGTAGTGATATAACAACTTCAAGTTAGTAATGCTCAATAAATCTCAGCATTATTTCGATCGGATAAATCTTGGGTAGTACAATGAAGTGTAGGGAAATCCCGCTCTATCTCGACCAGACATCTTAAAATTCAATGCGATAGTTTACAAGTTGAAAAATAATCAAGTGATAAGTGTGCTTTACAAATACATAGGTCGCATAAGCTATATTAATTGAAACAGAGCGCTATGTTCGGAGCAGTCCCAAGATTATTATTATATTCTTACTTCTGCCATATTCATTGCGTATTAGAATAAATGTGTTGTAGACAAACTTTTACAAATATTCAATAAGTATATTAGGCTATCCTTATTAATTAAAAGTTTTATTACTTTGCCCAATGAGTTTCAACTATGTAGTAACGAGACACAATTGAACGATTTCTTCTAGTCCGACACATTAAGTGAACATTTATTTGCCATGTTACTCGTATTACGACAGTTTTTGAATTTCCAAACATAAAACTCTAGGCGTTTTAAAAACTAATATCTTTAATTCTTATGTTCCAGTATCAATAAATTTTAAAGTGGGATGCATGAACAAATATTTAAATGCGGACAGAATTGTTTATTCTGTGTCTGGGCTTAGTGATCTACATAATAATGTATTTGCGACAGATTATTGAAAACCAATTTTAATTCAAGGTCTCACTTCTACATCTGGCGTATAAATACTTAAAGTGTAAGTGTTTTTTTACAAATACTTGATCGCAACGATTAATAAAAGTTTTCTTAAACAGAGATAATGTTCGACATGGAAATACTGTATTTTAGTTATTTAATACGTTATATAATTAATGTTTTTAATTACTATCCTCGTTCCAAAATCACTGCGTGAAATTCGCCATGCGCGTTAAACGTCGAAGTAATTTTGAAGGATGTATTAAGGCGTTACAGACTTCCACTGGGCGAGAATTTATTTCCTATTTCTTTCATTGGTGTCATTTAACATTAGTGGACAAAAGCGTAGCTATGATGCGGTGTTTGATTGGAAGCTGTAATAAACGATTTGATAGCAGGCCCAAATGATCCCTGCTGCCCGTGGATGTCTGCAACCGGACTGTATGAATAGTTTTGTAAACGTCAGTCGGTTCGTTTAGTTTTACAATCAGTGAGTATAATATAATTTAGTATTAGTTAGTATAGGTATAAGTTAGTATAAATTAGTATTGTATAGTACTGTTAGTTATTTTTTTTATAATATGGAGGTAGCAGACGAGCATGCAGTCCACCTGATGTTAAGTGGCTACTGCCGCCCTTTAGAAGTTAGCATCGATTTCTCCTCCTCTAGCTTCCATTTCATTTTGAGAGGAGACTTTCTCCAACAGTGAAATAACAAACGGATTGATAAATTATATGTGTAAGATTTTAATGTATGTATATGTACATATTATATTCAATGCATAACGCTGAATATCATTTGATCCAAACGTCGCTTGCAATTTTCAAGGATCCGTTTGATTGTACAGCCGGTGTCGCGAATTTGTTTCGTGTCGTTATTCAAATAATTAAATAGGTGCTAAGCGAAATTGTATTCGGTAATCCACTAGTAGCGAAACTATTTCAATCATGTGATTGATTACGTGATTATATATTTACTAATGACTTTATTAGGTAAGTGCAGTGTTAATATTATTAATTCAAAGTTTTAATATGAGTCGAAGTAAAAAAAAATTGTAATGTAAGTTATTTGTTTTCTTTTTTAAAATCCAGCTTTGGTCAAAGTTGTATGATTCTTACCCTTTAAATTATTACTGTGTAAATTATTGTCTCAGGCATATAATATGTTTTTGCCAACAAATGATATTGAGTGTAATTTAAAAAATGCACGAATCTAAAGATACTTGTAATATGTGTTTATTTCGATTAAAATCAGAATCAGATTTGTCTGATATGTTCCTTTCACAGATTCCTTAAAACGCAAGTCTTGCTTATTTGAGTCTGATACTGTAGTAGGGTTATTTCGTTTATACAGAAATGGGCTGAGATTAGTAATTTCATAGTTGAATAATGGATAAAGGTTGCAATATAAGCAATTGAATATCAATATTCAATTGCTTGTACTGAGTGCCCTTGGCTCGGGTACGATTTCTTTAAAATTGCTAATACGAGCTCGGAGTCTGCATTTGTGCCCGGTGTATGGCAATGGGCTCATCATCTATTCCATGATGGGACGTATAATGTAAATGGTGAAACGTGGGAATATATTACACCCTTTTCTCTCTGCTTCTTCTGGTAGATACAGACGTGATGTTACGGATAACAACATAATATAAAAATGTACGGATAACAACATAATATATACATGTAAATTTCGTTTTGGTTGTAAGTGCGACTGCCGAACGGAAGGAAGGTCCTGGGTTCCATTCCCGGGTCGGGCACTACTAAATTTTCTAATTTAGATTTTCTAGTAGTGGCTCAGAGTCTGGATATGAGCCCGGTATATAGCAATAGGCTCACCAACTATTCCATCGTGGGACTTAAAAGTAACTGGTGAAACGTGGGAGTGTTCTACATTCCTCTGCCTACCTC
>DWFO01004800.1:0-11056 GCA_018246595.1 Mimoniades nurscia nurscia
TAATAGCAAAAAATATAAATACGTAATAAATAATTTAATAGTACTTTGTAAGTAAATTACCTTTGTGCTTCCGGCTTTTCCAAACATGGCTATGTATTGTAGTTATGTGCTACGGTTATGAGCTACGGTTATGTGCTATGGTTATGTGCTATGGTTATGTGCTGTGGTTATGTACTATGGTTATGTGCTATGGTTATTTGCTATGGTTATGTGCTGTGGTTATGTGCTGTGGTTATGTGCTATAGTTATGTGCTATGGTTATGTGATATGGTTATGTGATATGGTTATATGCTGTGGTAAATATATATTTTTATACCCGGACTTTAAATAGTTCTATGCTCACCAAGCAATTATTTGCTCCGGGTGAGTTTTAAATCCACGGCAAATTATAAATGTTATAGTTATACAATCCAATTATAAATGTTATCGTTGCTATTTAAAGAATCCAAGAAACAAGAAATAATATTTTGAGGCAGGTAACATTCACGAAGATTGCGTTGGTCGAGCGATTTGGACAAAGAAAAGCCTGTAATATACTTATAGTGTAAATAATTGCACGTGATTGGCCAAGCGTTATTTTTGGGTTGAATACTGGTTCAAACGTTTGGTTAGACGTAGAAAGAAGGCGCGGCTGTTGGGATCTGCGTGTAGCATTTATGGGCTTAACTGCAAAATTTACTATTGCTTCATTGTTTAAAATTCGCTGCGGTTAAATCGGTAATGTCTCAATTTCTTTTCATTCTCCTTGCGTTTCGTTTTTTCTTTTATTTAATCATTACCATCAGTGTGTCCGAGTTCATTGCTCGACATGGTGTCTTTTATGCGTTAATAATAGTAGCTTCTTTTACAATGTCAAATTTGGACAAACCATTTGGTACAACGGTCTCCGTAATCCCGGAACGATTTTCGGACTCTGCTACATTTTTCATTATTTTTTTACATGTGCTATCTTTGCATGTAACGCGTTCGTTATTGTCTTGTGTTCTTTGGCAAATACTCAATAACATAATCACTGTGCAATATTCCTCATTATCTTTTTATTATTATTATGCCCTGTTATCTGTTAACGAGTCAAGTTTACTCAGTTGAAGCAATGTGATGACATCATATTATTTGACATTCGATCCGATATTATTATCTGCATCTCAGCAAACGTCTTTCCAGTTTGCAATACGTGATGTTGCCAAGCCTCGTACATTACCGTGTCGATCCATATATAGCAACACTGTAGATGTGCCATGAAGTAAAAATCGCTCTTGTGTTGGACTGATTTCATGGTGATTGCAATGAATTTCTATCTCTAATATATTGTACATTCTAAAATAAGCGTTATTTAATGAGCGCATGGTTGAAATTTGCATCTTTAGTCGGGAGATAGTTTAATTTGCATACGGGCCGTCTTGACCGGCATCGCTTAGGGCCAGCGCTGCCTTATACGGATGTTAGGGAATGCCTTTATTAGTCACGTCTACACACTCGGATTTGGCTCCAGGCCGCAGGAATACTTACGTTTTGCACAAAACAAACCTGGATATAGAAATTCAGCGCGAAAGTTTAATACTAAAATAAAATTTACATAATATCGTTCGAGATAGCAGTTGCTGTGTTAATATAAATATGTGAGGCTGATATAAAGTCGATATAACATTTTAGCACATATGTTTGAGCGATAAGTTTTCTCCAAATTCATTCGAGATACTGTTAGATACCGAAGGCTCAGGACCGACAGCAGTGGCGCTGATTAGGGAAGGCCTATGTTTAGCGGGGGACCTCTAAGTGCTGATGATGATGACGTGTACATACTGACGTGAGAGAGGATCTGGGAGGATAATAACAGTGGCGTTTTTTTATAGTTGTTAGGAAAAAAATATTTAAAATATGGATTTTAAATACTATAGCCCTAAAGATTTATGCAAAACAACAAACAATGTTTTACAGTATTATTATACATATATGCATCAATAATAAGGAAAAGAGGCACAGTATAGGACTAAGTTATATGTAATTAATTAAATAATTATTCAATTATTATATTATTATCCAAGCAAATAATTCTACTACATAGAAATGTCTAGTCGTGGCTATAGATTTAGATGTGACCAGGTGTGTGCGATAATATGCTCACCCCTTATTCCACTCCTTTGCCTTCCTTTTCGGGGATACAGGCGTGATGTTACTTTAATTAATAATTCATGTAAGCGCATAATATGACTCAAATTACAGGAAAATAGGATGTTGTAACGTTGCAAAAATAAAGAAATACGGGCTGGTGGGTGATTGGCAGGGCGCCACGCGTGACTCAGCCGACCGGGTTCGTCTTCGCGATTGTGGAGGGCAGGAAACAGATAATAACCCTTCGTATTTAGAAATTATCACCGGATTCAAATTCAACGTAACGATTTTAACTGTATCGAACTAAACCGAACTCCCTTGAACTTACTTGGACCCAATCTTTCAACATACGAGTATCTCTATTGTTTTATTACATTCGTAAGGTAACAGCATGTTAGTATTCCCCGAAGAGGTAGTCAGAGGAATGCACCACAACGGCACTTTTATATTACGTTTACATCCCACCATGGAATAGGGGGTTAGTCTATTACCATACACAAGGCTCAATCCCAACTCCGAACCACTATTTATTTGTTTTATTTATTTGTTTTTTTTTATCATTTATTTGTTTATATATCCTAGCAGTAAATTAATAAAGTTCAAACAAAAATTGTGTTCTAGTCATGATTTTTTTAATTTGATGATGACAAAGGGCTAATAATATAAAAAGATATGTTTATTTTTAAATTGAGCTCCCATTATGATTATAATTGTTGAATTGTGTGAGGTTGACGACACACGTAATTTGATGTCATTGGGATCATTTCTCGATGTGAGGTCAACATATCTAAACGTGATGATGTATGAGTTTTATATTCGATTCAATATCGATTATCATTAACTTATCGCATGTCGATGACGGAGGTTTACATAGCTACAACAGTGTCGGGGTCAGGGTTCGATTTCCGGATCTATCAGGATATAAGTCCAAATGTGTTCCACTTGCCGATTGTTTTTCCTATTTCGATTGTATAATTTTTATCTATATAGACTCATCTCTAGCTCTCAAGCTACTGGTTTTTGTCCGATATAGTATCTATGTACATATGTATGTTGATAAGTTTCGGATTTCATCGAAATCCGCTTTTCTAATGGTTTATATTTGAGATATTAATTGATGTACTATTTTTTTCTATCTTACCCATGATTTTGTTATGTAATTTGGAATATTATACCTTATTATGCCTACAATATAACCGGCGCATGTTAATATTATAATCGATTTCATCATAATCTGTCCAGCACTTTCGATGCGGAAACGAAATACATAGATAAGTAGATTCCATTTTATTAGATATATTAAATTAACGTTGTTTTTGTTTATTAAATAGGAACGATAATGCTTATACGATACGACATATCCGCTGTGCGCGGGAGAAACTGAGGTGTGGCTCGAAATAGACCCCCTTTCCGTCGCCTCAAATAGCCAGAAACAGTCGTCGCGAACATATTCCGAATACTGTCATTATATCGATACTAAAATTATGAAATGTATATCGTGTTGCAGTTCGGCCCTTTGAAATGTAATCTTAATGTTTATGTTGCTGCACCCTTGTATAAATTCGTATGGTATGTAAATTATTGTAATGAGTTACATGAAACATATGGGAGAGCGTTAAATAAGAGCATATGGGAATGGTTAGTGTTTTAAATCAGGGGTTTTTGAAGAGACTGCCGCCAGTACCTTGGGAATAATTCCTCAAAGGTTACTAATATTGAATTTTTTTGTCTTTTATTTATTTACATGTATTATTTTTTATAAACACTCCCTTAACTCAAACTAACTAACTCCAACTGGTCTTCAGCGGTAGCATATTTTTTTTTAAGTTTGCATACACATGTGTGTCCGTTCTTTATTCCAATTGCCAATTGTTACATTCATTGCGAAAATTATGTAATAGTTTTTCTACAAGATATCTAGAGTTGTTCGAAAGGTGTTAATGTTTAGTGCAAATGACTCAGGTTGTGGAAATACGATTTGGCGAGCGGGTGCCGGGCGGGGATTGAACCCGGTCTATTTATGCGCTGGCACTGCGCCAGCGGCGGCCTATGCGATTGTTTGACCTTATTCCGTTCCTGTTTGACGGACAGACGGACGACGATCGATTTGTGTATTGAATCTAATGGTCTACTGTGTACATCATCTCCTATTAAGTCCGTACTTGGTTATGGTTACGTAATGGTTATTTCTCTATCAATAAAGCATCTTTAATAGCGCGCATGCCATTTTTGGTGGTTGGTAATTATAACTTTTAATTACCAAGTTCTTATTTATTTTAACTTCAAACTTCCTCTTCTTGTTCCACCCTAACTACATACATATATAAGGTTTGATTCCGATTTTTTAAACCGCTGTTAGTTTTTGTTAAACTGTGAAAGAATTTTTGCAAATAAAACTGCGCGACGGTCAAGAATAAAAATATTCAAATTGACTTCAATGATTGTAAGTCTTGTTTACAGATATAGCTTATGGACATTGAATGAATGAATGAATATGAAGATGCACCATAGACAAAAGTACTTTCATTGTTAACGACCTGCTTACACGAATGCACCGAAGAATTGATAGTTTCAATAAGAATAGATATACATAATATGTAGTTCCATACAAATGAAGTTATTTCGGTGTAAGATTTAGATATACAGCTAACGCTTGCAAACTGACAGCCAATGAATATTGTCGATGGTGAACAACAGATTAAATATTACGTCTGTCACTTAATATCTCTCCATCTTGAATACTCATACGAGGTGTACAAGACAAATTGCTCTTTGTTCATAATAAATTTACGGTATATAATCAAATGACAGTGGTTTTTAATTTGAACAGTAACTTCAGTGATAGTCTAAAATTATCTACACTCTAGATTATCGTAACTAGATAGCTGATGATCTTAGCGGAAATATTAATATGCTCCCATGTTAAATACTTATTGTTTCCCGCGACATCGTTTGTTTGAGGTTTACATATTTATACACCTGACATTTATTATAAATAGCTTGGGCCTTTTTCAGGATTCAAACCGTTACTGTGTCAAGTTAAAATAAATGCTTCTGTGATTACGACATAAAAAAAGGAATGGACATACAGACAAAAATTACTTTTATAATTATGTGGTATTGCTGTGTATTACATTTATTTATTTTATATGGTTGAATGAAAGGCGAAAAGACCGGACAGCACAACATAAACATATTTCTATACGTAGTGTTTTAAGTTGTTCAGGCCGACGAAGATCGACAATTGTAAAATGTATAGACGATGCTTAATATTTAAGATTGTCTGCAATCTGCAGCTGCGTCTGAGCATCAAGCGTATCATGAGCTAATAATATATTAATGTTATTATAAAAAAATCGATTAACACTGTACATGTTAAACTTTTATCATTTGTCAACAGGATCTTAGTGGGCGCTCCAGAAGATGAACCTCACGCCATTAGCGGAGTGACCCGGCCGGGGGCCGTGTACCGGTGCCAGGCGGGGCAGCGGGGCTACGCGGCTGATAGTCGTCGTGCCCTCGACATGTGCTCCGTGATAAACTTTGACAAGATTGAAGGTATGTTGTACATTTAGATGCTTGTATATTATATCAAAAGCACTGGTTACTTGTAATGTAGTTACCTGTGAGTGCACAGTGAAGTATATAATACATATAGAACACTTTAATACTTTAAATGTATACCACCTATAAAATTTGACACATCTGGTATCATTTTGACTGTACGCGCTTTAACAGTCACAAAGTACATTATGCTGAGAAATAATGGAATAATTAAGAATGCTTATTTATATGGAGAACACTAAGTAATCCCAAGTCGTGCAGCGCCGTGCCTCAAGTCCCGTGTCCCGCGCGCGGCGGCTGCTCCCGCGCACGCGTCTGATTTACATCATGGCCGCCGCTTTGTTCGCTAGACGGATGCAATATTTAATACGTCAAGTGGCATGCCCGCGAAACGCTTATCTTCATTCGGCCACATTGTGTCTTGTAAGTCACGCTCGTGAAATATGGGCGCTACGATCGGTTGTGTTTTAGGACGTTGTAGTCGTGCTACACGGATTCACTTAGTTTACCGAGCCACTTGTAATCTAAGCTATGCTACCTGGCAGTTTAATACCGTAAAGGTAAGTAATAAATATGTTATATCAATATTTATATGATGATTATTATAGTTGAATTATATATGATAACGTTGATGATTATGAAAAACAACGGTTGATGTTTTAACTTTGGTAACAAATTGTTAAAGATGATAATTCTAAAAGTATAATTTACTAGATATGAAACAGACCTAACAAAAACTCGTTTTTATTACCTTCATATATTTGTAACATGTCCGTAACCGGTGGAACGTGGGAGTATACTACATTCCTCTGCCTGCCTCTACGGGGATAACAAGCGAGATGTTACGTTACGTTAAAGATTCCTACGCCAGACGACAAGATTTGTTTTGTTGAATAAAGTAAAAAAATGTTGAATACGAACATTTGAACACTAAACGAAGGACGATAATGTTACCACTTAAAAATTATACATAACCTCTTAAATACAAATAATCGCTGTGAATTCAGTAAATGAATCGAAGAGTCGTTTGGATTCCACAAGTAAAGATGGTGGCGTGTCCCTCGTGTTGCACAATGCAATAATTTTATGCAAAACCCATGAACGTTGACTGCGACGTACGTTGAATACTCCGGTGGGAATTTTAAGATGCATTTTTTAAGTGATTATCTTCTCTTCAATGCATGTGTTGTGGTATACAGATAGTTCAACCGTATGTAGTGGTGGTTTGATCTTGACGTACAAAAAGTGTTGTAATGAACCTATTTTGAATAAATGATATTTGAATTTGAATTAGTATCCGATTTACAGATTAATAAACCATGGTACACAGAAAAAGTAATATATGTACTTTAGCCATAATGAATACACGCCCGCTCGTACAGCTACTAGATACGTTGCAAATAGAACTAGGTCGTGAGTAACGTTAATCTTTGTTGTTTTAGCGCTAATCACTACGAAATAGTGTTTGGTCAGTGTTATGCTGGTTTTCCAGCATCAACCTGTATTGGTTTGAAGCAGTGTAAGCCAAATATATGAATTTTTACCTCTCTTTGATCTGCGTCGATAACTTTTTACCGGAATCACTCACTTTGATATCGTTTTGCATCCGCGCTATCTTTTAGTAGACAAATAACTAGTTATATTGTTTAAGTGATGTGCATAATATTAAAACGTATTGTTATTATTCGCTGAGCTCCTGAATCAGCGATTCAAATTACTCTGGTTCTGGAGGCTTCCTACGAGGTTATTTTTCGATAAAACTGGACTCAATTGCTCTAATATCTTTCAGAAGCCTTATTAAATATTTTAATCCTCCAGTCCTGTACTGGACTATCCTTTACAATGAAAAGGTTGTAGCCATACTTTGCCACACTGGTCAAGTGCGAATTTGCAGCTTTCACATGCCATAGAGAACATTATAAATAATAATTTAAAGTGTGGATACTTTTCCATGTTATCTTGTTTTATCAGGTTGGCCTATTTAACTTTAACTTAACTTGCAGGTCATTTTGTAACTTAAAAGGGTCCATGCTATTATTTCAAATCCAGATCTTCAAAGTGGAAGATTTAAATCTAAACCGCTCTGTTATCAGAGCTTGTCACGCAGATTTACATTAAATAAACCATTAATCCTTGTATTCACTATCAATTGTAAATATAGAGTCGATTAGCACTGAACATTTCGCCAGCGGTTCGATTCCGCTACTTTCTACAAACATACAGATCGTAACAGCTTTCACAATGAATGAGTTTCGATAGTGAACGATTAGATTACGCTGCTCAATTATTAGTGGAGTTACTACTGAAAATTAGTTTTCGTTTGTGGGTCATCGTGGGGCGGCGTGGGCGCGCGTGGGCAAACCTGTGTCGGCGAGCCGAAATATTTGCCGCCAATGGATTTGTGTATATCGTATACATAAATGTAGTTTCTTTTTACCTTGTTCATTTTAAAGTCGTATCTAAAATGCGTTACTTAATACTTTAACTATGTTAGATTTCTATCTTTAAGGCGAATCTGATCTACTTCGCCACTGAGATTATTTATTATAAAATTTTATATAAGGAACCTCTCTAAATTGTATAGAATTTCGTATTTAATTACATTGTACGCTTTTAACTGTAACTTCGCCTTATTTCAAGCGTCATAGGACTCTACATTTTTTAGTCTCAGTTATATCCATCGCTGTTCCACTGTTTTTATTGACATATAACAAAAAGTATACGTTTTCTTTGTCATTTCAGTTTACAATTTACATTACAGCAGCATTTCGAAACTCTACATACCTACTTGACCTTAAAAGCTTACAATCTGGTATGATCTAAAAATGTTATGTTATCGATAGTTTAGCATATAAACGTTGATATTTTTATATAATCAACACAAAGTTTCGTTAATGTTTCTCTAGAACAAAAATATGAAAGATAGAGACTCCAATGGGCGATAGAGACCGCATTCCCAATCAAACAATCTAAAGGCTATATTGTAAAAGGTTTTAATTTGAATTCAATTGCCTTCATTTGCATACTTAATTGCAATGCGAGGCGATCCGTTTTGTTTTTGAGATGCAGCTAACATTATACTTGTGGATTAAGGTACATTAGAATCAAATGCTTAAAATTTAAGGTTGATTGTTCCTTGTCATTGTTGTAAAGGACCAAAAAGTGAATAGATAAGAAAAAACAGTATGCAGCGATTGTTTACAGAAGTGGTGGTCGATTATCACAATGGCGTTTATGAAACACCAGCGCTGCTGATAAGAGTAGTTAGGGATGTGCTCTATCGATACTTTCTTATCAATCTTAATAAAATTAAAAACAGACGAAAAAGATATAAAAATTAAGAAAGTTTCCTGCTATTAAAGTTAGTTTTATATATATTGATGTATTCGTTTGCAGTTTTCATTTAAAGTACATTAAACATCTCAGATATATTTTATTCATTTAATTTCAATGTTGAATGAAATATATTAGAAATAACATAAAATTATTTTGCTTAGCATATTACAGTAGTATTTAAACGTAACTGTACACTAATAGTCTATTTTTTTACAATGAAAATAAAATCAAAAGTTTGAAAGAATCAAATAATAAGTTAATGGAATTAAATCGGATGAATCCTGCCAATCCGCGCTTCGCCAACGTGGCAGACAACGGGTTTAACACTTTTCATTTTGAGAGTTAAATTTATTTTTAGAGACGCTTATTAAATGGTAAAAAAATGTTGATGCTCTAAATCGATTAACGTCTCTATTATTAGATGCCGTCACTATTTATTTGCATGTTCGTGTGATACCAGTGTGGTTATCTTTATTGGACAGTTATCTTTCTTAACCTTTTATCTGAACCCTTTCGAGGGTGCCTTCCGGAGCTACACCATTGAACTTTGCCATGAATGATGTTATGCAACTTGTTACATTCGTTGGAAGACGTCAACATTAATTAGAAACGATAAGTGATAATAGCGTTAAATTTTACAGAACTAGAATAAAAGTTGAATAGAATTCCAATCATTAGACTCGTAGGTCCTAGAAAAGGATATAAGTAGACAAAATTATATCAAAAGAGATTTCTGTATGAGAAATATGTATGTAAAAGAGAAATAAAAATCGGAATATAAAGTACATATTTATTGGAATGGTACAAAGTTCAGTTAACATTTGTTACCCTAAAACTGTTGGCTTGATTCTAGGTATGCAGAAATTTGAAAGTTGATTTGAATATATTTTTCGTAACGTAATATACGTAAGGTTAGGCTAGGCAGAGGATTGCAGTAGAAGTTACGTTTACGTCCCACTATGGAATAAGTAGTGACTAATAAAACTTTTTATTCACTTCTCATGTCCATGGTACTATTGTAATCTGAATATTTATTATTTGCTTTTTATGAATGTCGTATAGATTTTATTTGTATCTACTTGTTTTGTAGTCAGATCAATAGATTCCTCCCGTCCGTAGCTGTTCACACGCTCGATACACGACGGTACAAATTCGTGCTGTATCGGACCATCTGCGCCTTTACGGTATCGTGCGCACGCGCATCTATTCAGTGGATTTTTCAAATGTTTCTCTCCGCTCAATGTGTTGTTTGTCAACGTGTTGACACCATCTTCTTTTGTCACATCGCTATATTACAATTCCAAAGTTTCATGTTACTACGATGGGTTCTGATTTTTTTGTTACTTTTGATTCTTCTTTATTCGATTTGTTTAATTTCATATGTTTTGTTTTGCATGGTATTTGAATTGTTCTAGTTCTAATGGGTTGCTCTCTATTTATATTGTATATTAAATAATTATTGTCATTAGTGTAAAACTAATTATTCGCAAATCCTTTCGTTCCTTTGTCCTAGATAAACATTTCTGCACGATCTCTAATGTAATTGCGCTGTACTTAAAACATTCGGTTCTTTTTTAATATTCAAAATTTCGGTTAAGTACAATTTTATAATTTTGGTACTACGATGACTGGAATCGTTTGCAAAGATATCTATTTTGACTATCTTGTCCACGCGAATTCTTTCAGCAAGTCTTGGTTGTTTTGCTCTCCCTTCAATGAGCTGTTCCGAGAGCTATGTCCGGCTATTGAGTGTCGACACAATACTTAAAAATAAACTAAGCTAGTTATTCGAATCAACTGTTCGCTGGTTCTGTTATTCCAAGGATGACAAGTACCTAGTGTTTGTAAGCTGTGACGTCAACATTACTATTGAATCCGCGGGTTTAAAAGCATTCTATATTTTGTACGTCTTATTTTGTTTAATATTGTCAATGTCCTATTCAGATCTTGACGATTTATTCAAATGTTATTTTAACTGCCTCGTTGGTCGTGTTGGTTGCGAGTGCGACTGCCGAACGGGAGGTCCTGGGTTCGATTCCCGGGT
>DWFO01004801.1:0-11056 GCA_018246595.1 Mimoniades nurscia nurscia
TAGTTTCATCTTGACGTACAAAAAGTGTTGTAATGAACCAATTTTGAATAAATGATATTTGAATTTGAATTTATTTGTTATCCTTACTTCACAAAAAAACAAATAAATGAATAAAAATGATAGTTTTGTGCAACCCTAAGTGTGTTTGGTTATTGGTAAAAGCAACAAAATCTCTGAATATAATCGAACTTACCCAACACTACCAGCACGACGTTTCTGTATGTCTTTTGTAGGGTCAACCCCTGCAACAAAATTCAATGAATTAATATCAATAAATTATTCAATTTCCCTGTTTTTAAATAGATTCACTTTTATTGATATAAGATAGGATGTTTTACACTCACTAACTCCAGCAAAAGTGTCAAAAGAATTTTTTTTAAATTTTAACTATAATTTATTTTCTGAATTTAATTACTTATTTTCATTTACTGGTTTCATTTATTCTAATAAACAATTATTAGTGAAATTATTAAATAGAATATAAATGAATTTATTTCATTAATATTTCCAAATTATTTGCAACGAAACACAAAGGTATGAAAAGACACTTCTTGGTGGAAATAGTTCAAGAAATTGCCATGATAAACACAATGATAGATTCTCTGACATTAAATCTATTGTTCCTTAACAAGTATCTTTTTTTACAATTTTTATATGACACAATACGTTACATTATTTGATACTTTGAATATACAATATGCTTTACCTGCATTGTTATAATATTTACATTAGATTTTCAGTGGATATTTCCCCAACCCTATACCGTGATACAGTGCATGATAAGCTGTACACAGCACGGCACAGTCTTCCTAGGCACCTACCCTAAATGCCCTGGCCGTCTATGGACAGTAGCATAGACAGTATGAGAAACTATACCCTGTAATCGCCAATCTTAATTCCCAGCAAGGGGGTTATGGATATAATACCTCAAACGTCTACGTCCTACGGCCTACGCCCAGCAGTGGAGTACAATAGGCTTATGATGATGATTATTAATTCTTTAAACTGTCAACTGAGGGGGGAATGACAAATTGTAAATTACATTTTCTACCAAACAATCCAAGTGATGACAATCATTTCGGGTAGACATCTAATTTAAGTAAATACAAAGTATTATATTATTAACACTGGATTTACCAAGCCAATTTGACACATTTAAAATGCAAGAGAAATAGATGTAAGAGCCTTTTTGCTAAATGCAATAAAAATCTTTGTGGAAAATGTATTTCAAAAACAGAGTTTATATGTAAAAAACGTTTTGCAAAGGGTACATCTATTTCTCTTGCATTTTAAATGAGTTTAATTGGTGTTAATAATAAAATACATCATTAGATCAACCTATATATAATTACAAATACGTATTCAAAAAAGTTATTTAATCAAAAAAACATTGCACACCATGACAATATAAAAAAATTATAAAGTTTTAAGTTCAATAATAAATGATAAAAACTTCTTGCTTGATATGTAAGCAGAACATCAAGGCCTCAAATCTAATTCTCGGAAGAGAGCAGTGTCCAACAGTGGTGCAATAAAAGTGTTGACAATATATTTACTTAAATCAATGTTTAATTAACTTTTATGTAAAATTGATGTACTTCGTAAAGTTTAAAGGTAAATTACAATTGAAAAATAGTATTTTTTCTTAATGGATGTTGAATCTATGTTAAAATGTAACACTCTACCATCAATCTTCGAAAAGGTACACACACAGAGGAGTGTAGTACTACCATGTTATGCCAGTTACCTTTACATCCTACATAGAATATGTGGTGAGCCTATTGCCATACACCAGGCAGAAATCTTGATTCTGAGCCACTACTAGAAAATCTTGCTTAGAAAAATACAATACTACCCAGCTCGGAAATCTAATCCAGGACCTCTCCATTAGCAGTCAGGCTTGCAATCACTTGACCAATGTAGCAGTCTTAATTTAAAGTTAATACAATCATGAAATTATAAGATTATTCACTGCAAATAAATGAAACAAGTTACATCTATATAATTTGACTGGTAACTAAGTAACATACATAACATCATGCCTGTAATCCCTGAGGAGGTAGATAGAGGAGTGTAGAACACTCCCACATTTCACCAATTACATTTACATCTCACTATGGAATAGGTGGTTAGCCTATTGCTATACACCGGGCACACATCCAGACTCTGGGTAGCTACTAGAAAATCTAAATTAGAAAAATCTAGTAGTGCGCGACCCGGCATTGGACCCAGGACCTCCCGATCTACAGTCACACTTGCAACCAACATGAATAATGAGGCAGTCAAGTGAGTGATAACTAATAATAATAAACTTCATCAACAACCCTTCTCTAGTTCCACTAGCGTTGATAGACACAGATATGTCTCATTGTCTTCCTCCACAGTCACAATACCAATGACAAAAAAATAACATATTCAAATCATGCATAACTTATCACAAAATCTTATGGTTACCAATTAGTTTGAACCTGATGACATGAGAGAGAGTAAAAAGAATCAACAGTTGCAGCTTAAGTGTTATTATGTTTACAAGTGATATTGAGAATTTTGTGTATGATGAGAGTCATTAATGGATGATTGAAGAAGCACATAGAGTCTAACAGGATAGAGACATTTGGCACTTGATGCTCTCTGCTTAACTCATAAGAGACCTGGTGTGATGAAATATTGATATTGTACACATTTCATGCCAGATTAATCAGTGACAATTTTATTGATCCAATGCAGCCTACTTTTTTTTCAAAATGTATTTTGCCTAAACGGTTTTCAAATTGAAAAGAAAACTATTCTTATTATGAAAATGACTTTTCATTACATGTTTAATGTCTATCATGTTGGCCATCTACAATATGCAACTTCATCAGTTGTTAAGAGGAATATATTGAGTGAGACTTATAACAACAGTGAATAAAATTTAATTTAAGGTCATAACAATAATACAAATTTATGTTTCTAAATATATGCACACATCTCCAGTAAATATCTTAAATTAAAATAATGTGTTATAAACTTTTTTGTAAATGTATATCTAGAATTGTTTCAATTAAAAACTTTACTATGAATGAAAACATAGAAAGTATATTATTTAGAATATTATTTATTATGAATAAATTAAATATATTGATGAATTGGGAAGTCTCATATATTTAAAAATTTCATAACCTACATATCATGAAGTTACAACTGACCACAGCTACTAGTAATACAACATTCACAAACTTACAAAACCACAAGTTAACAATAAATGTAATGCTGACTGATGTTATGTGTAAATTAACCTTCAATAACATAATTACGATTGAAGTTGCATAACAACACAATGAAATAATATTGGGTGAAATTGTTGATTTATGTTCTCCACGGAACCATCAGTCCTTGTGGGTTAGTATTATGAGCGAGCAAAGTAACAACGCGTCACGCGGGGCGACGTCAATAGAAAAATAGGTCGATGTTTAGTACTTCTGACTATCAACAACCATAAAACGTAACGATTACATATCATATTATTGTTATTTTACAAAACATAATAAAAAATAACTTTCTAAAATCATTTCTATAAACCTATTCCGCAACAAGTAAATTAACACCAACCGGGGATAGTGGGAGCCACGGCAGACATCGGTCAATAAACTCATTAGTCCACAATATTTTAACCCTATGTAGTAAAAAATCTTGATATTGTTTTTAACACAACTTTTAACGAATACAACACAAACGACACACGTATGTTTATCGTAAGCTCTTCAACACAACACAAGCGCCATTTTTCATTTGTGAGCTGACATGACATTGCCATTGCCAACAACGAAGTTGAAATATGCAGAAAAAAAATATCGTCGCGATCCACTAGATTATAAAATGATTTTTGAATTCTATAATCCCTTTAATTTTTTTTACAACTTGAAACGTTTACATTCATTTTGAGGTAGATTAATCGACGCTATTAGCTTTTACTGATCATATGAACCCCTATTGTAACTCAATTGGTAGGTAATACAAAATCTTTGATCATGTGTGACAGCAGAATACAAAACAACTTCAAAAGTACCAAAATCTCAAAATTCATAGTCGCAAATAATAAGACAATTATATTCATATCTTATATTAAATCTATGTTTTTTAAGAGAAACTATGATTTTCATTATTAAATCATTGCTTTTCGGTAATAAAGAAAAAATGAATTAGACCCACCACGAATATAGTTCAAGAAAGTATACTGACTATTTTTAACGGCTTGCAACCCTAAGAGAACATAAAAAAAAACGTAACATCACACTGATCACACCTGTCATCTCCGCAGAGGAATGCAAAACACTCCCACATTTCACCAGTTACGTTTACGTCCCACTATGGAACAGATGTTGAGCCTATTGCCATACACCGTGAACAAATCTAGACTCCGAGCTACTGCTAGAAAATCTAAATTAGAAAATGTAGTAGTGCCTGACCCGGGAATCGAACTGAGGACCTTCCGTTCGCAGTCGCACTTGCAACCAACATGACCAACGAAGCAATCATAAGAGAACGTAAATTTAAAATATCATTATTTTATTTAATATTGGAACTAGAAAAAAAATGCTGTGATAATGTTTAATTCGTCGGCGAATTGTTTTGTTAAATAATTTAATATCGCTCAATGGAACGCGCATTTAGATATTAATTTAACTTCTAAGCAGATATATACATAATTTGTTTAGAGAAAAGAAAAATATTAAATTAAATTATTAATGAAAACTAAGCAATATTGTTTTTAGCCTCTTCATGGCTCTAGTACATGTCAGTCTACATGAGTTTCTGCCTGCACAGCGCGTAGTAAGTGCTATCAGAATTTGTTCAATGTTTTGCCACAAATGACGTTATTATCAATTGTCAGAAGGACCGAATTACAAACTATGGGTAAACTAAGTAGTCTTTGGCGTAGTCGGCACCAAAGTGAACGCTCGTTTTAGTTTGTAATATAATGACGAACTAGTTCGTTATTTTAGTTCGTTATATAATTCGTAAAAATGTAGGAAAAATAATAAATAAGGGAACAAATATAGATTTTGCTTTCGGAGAATCTCGGCGATCAAAAAAAACGCTCTCCCGAAAATGTTTGCGAACAAAAAAAAACAGTCTCCCGGAAATTTTATATAAATAGCATACATATAGAACTATCGACCTAACAGCGACATCATCGATGAACTAGTTCGTATAGTTCACCTAAGGAGCGCTCTTCTGACCTAGGTCGTTCACAAACTACCCAAAACTAGAAAATAGGGTATTTCATATAATAGGCAGTATAGTCCTTACAAAAGTTTGCTGTATTATTTTTTTAACATTGTGCTATACGCTACACAGCGACTTTATGCCGAGCCATATGTAGTATATTAGCAATCTAGCTTAGTTTCACTTCATGCTTTGCATTTTTTAAATGTAAATTATAAACTATCACACAAACTTAAATGTAACAATACTGCTAAATGTACGTTTTTTTTAATACTGGCTATTTAGTTAATTTTTATTTTTAATTAATTTGATGTTTTCAATACACAACTAATCACGAACGGTTTAACATTGCTATTCAAAATTATGATGTTAAATTGAAAGAGCAACTGAAAATATGGACGGTGAACCAGAAACATTATCTGATACCGCAACTAATTGTAATTTGGCATCTGCATCTGAAACCCTTTCTGATTTTAATCAAGTTAAATTGGATTCTTTGGAAAAAAAGGCCATTCACTTAAGGTGGGTCAAAGCACTATTACTCAGTAGAACTTTTATCGACGTCGTGCAAATATTAAAAAAACATGCAGTAATTCAACTGAAAGGGTACTTATTGGTTATACAAAGTTACATTCTATTGTATTAAAGATAATATCAACTTCTGAAAAAAAGTAAAATAGAAGATTTAAATGCAATGCAATTAAACGATTGAGCCAAACAATATACCGAGCATACAAATTAGTTGAAACAAAAAATGTTTGAATTAAGTACGTTTATGAAAGAACATGTTAAACGTTAAAATACTACAATCGTACACTGACCTAAAGTGTTTATTTTTAATGTCGAATTCTTTATCAATATATCATAAAGTTTTAATCAATGATTGAGACAATAACGATAATATAACATCACACCTGTAATCCCGGAAATAGTAGGCAGAGGAGTGTAATACACTTTCTCTGCTTTCACCAATTACGTTTAGGTACTTCTCACTGTGGAATTGGTGGTAACTTTACTGTGCTGTTGTAAGCCCATTGCTATCATTACACATATTAACATAAAGAGTGGCTGCTACTAAAAATAAGGATTTTTTATCTCGTTCGAACTGCATACTCTTATGTATGTACATACCCATGTGATTTTTCGATTACCTAATTCCTTTTACAAATACATACCTTATTCTCTGGAAATATCTTTTGGCCAATGAAGTCTCCATCCATTTAATCTAAATGAGTCATAGATTGCTTGAATAACTCTTTTTGCAATTGTATTTTATTGCTCTTCAGCGCCTTATAACAGTCTGTTAGATGACACCATAACGGTAAGTAAGGCCTAGCTAGCCCAGCTTGGAGAAACTAGCCAAATGTGCTTTACGATAAGCATGGAGCTACTTGCGTAAAGACAGACAGACAGACAGTACGATATATTATATGTACGGAACGAAAATGATTAGTGACCCAAAAGCGACGGCGGCCTTGATAGAGCTATTGTAACTATTGTAAATAGGAAAAAACGTACCTACAGCTAATTTGAAATGTTTTGATAATTTTAATGTGGTTTTTCGCCTCGTGTCTGTTATAAATTTAAAGCGCCTGAATTATTCATTTACGCCATTTTCAGAAAGTATCTTATTTTTTAACGTAACATAACATCACGCCTGTAATACGTGAAGACGTAGTCAGTGATGTGTAGTACACTCCTACGTTTACGTCCCAGTATGGAATAGGTGGTAAGCTTTTTGCCATGCACTGGGCAAATGTCCAGGCTCCGAGTCACTATTACAATGTAAGGTTGAAAAATCCAATAGTGATCCATCCCGGGATTTGAACATAAGACCTCTCGTTCAGCAATTGCAGCAGAGGCAGCTTAATTTTTATGGCAAAAGCCTAAAATAGCCGTCATAAATTTCAGAGCTAGGAGAATTTTAACCTCTTTTATATGTTTCTGTATTTAAAAATCGATAAATTCTATATCTATTGCTCGAATTTAATTGATGTGTATTATATGTGTATACCTAATCCCGCAGACTCGTTCTCGAAAAAGATTTTAAGGCCGCCGACATCAAATGGAGTCTGTTCGTGGCGGCAGCGTTCAGCTTCAGATACGAAAGCTGTCTCAGGCCATTCCCACCCGCTTTCATCAAGAATGGCATTAAAGATATGGACGAACTGGTACTGCGTTAATTGAAATATTTACGTGTTTATTAAATTGTACAGTACAATGGTATAGTTTACAAAAACACTAGAAGACACTCTTTTGTTCCCCAATATTACCTAGGATGGTAAATTTTTACCACTTTGTTTCAACGTTGTTCATATTTTTTTTATAAAAGATCATAAAAAAAGAGAGACAATTTACTATATGTAGTATGTACTGATATAAATATTTATGAACATTGAAAGGTCTCTTGACAACGAATCCGTGCAGCATAATTATGCTGTTATTGTTTATATACATACATATATTCACGTGAGGTCCTTTACGGGATAGGCAAAGAGCACAGAGTGCCCAATATATCTTTCCATACAGACCAATAGCTCTTCTTCTAAATTCACCATTCTACGTCATTGTTTAAAAACTATATTTTACAGCTTAGTATTATCACGGATGTGCCGGCCTTGGACCTAGTGTTACAGCAGTTGGACAACCTCGACAACCTGACCAATATAAGCGAAGTAATCGACTTGCTCTTCTTTGTACTTGTTCGGTTAAAAGAACCCAGTTTAAAGACCGTGCCAGAAGAATCGGTAAGATTTTGTTGATTTCTCCTAGTCAAATTTATTAAGCTTACGTCTTGCTTTGCTGTTGATTGACGTTAAAACTCTGATTCCTGATCCAATCTTTCCTTTCGTCTTCCTTTGAAACCAAAAAAAAGTGTTCAAGGTATACTCGTATATCTTACATAGACAATCTAGATGGCTACTCGTAAACAAACTAAACCCAACTGTGGGCGAGGAATGATCACAATTTTGTCTGCCATTCAAATCGGTATTAAAATCGATGCGCACCGGATATCGTCCCTTATATGATGTAGTACCTGTACCCGCGATTTCGTCCGCGTGGAATTCTGAAATTTTAAAATGAAATTAGCTTAAGTTATTCCTCATTACATCAGCTATCTGCCAGTGAAAGACCCGTCAAAATCGGTCCAGCCGTTCGAGGGATTAGCAGGAACAAGTACACGGACAGACAGAGACAAAAATAGTAAAATATATTATTTTAGTATATGTACCGTGTATATATACATATGCATTTAGTAAATGGCGGTTATTTTAATATTACAAACAGACAGTCAATTTTTATTTACTTGTACAGATTTTTTCCTATTACAATTACCCTTTTACATTACAGCACGAAGCTGTTCTTTACAATGCGCGCTCTTTGGTATCAGCACCCAAGCCGCAGTACATATTTCAAGTCATCAGCACTTTCAAGTCCAACGCTGAATTAAAATGGAAGGAGCTTGCCAAAAATCATAACGTTTTCTTCGCTTATCATGGGAATCGATTGGAAAATTTTTACACTATACTGAATTTCGGTTTGCAGCAACATCTCAATAAGGTTTCTGTTGTGTATAACTTTCATTTAAAAATTTCTTCCTAAATTATGAAAAATTAAACGGTGATCATTTATTAGTTAAGACAAAGTGACGGAAACAAAACATATTTTCAGACGACGTTGCTAGGGAACGGGGTGTACTTGTCGCCGGACTTGAGCCTCAGCTTGCCGTACAGTCACGGTGGCTTCGGCTGGGGCGCCAGCTGCATCGGCGGTCACCTGTCCTGCGTCGCCATGTGCGAAGTCATTGACGCGCCCGAAGGGATCAATTACCAAAAACCCGTGACTAGTGGAGGTAAGATTATTCATCCCATGTAAGTCTATTCAAAGTTTCTTCTCTTCTTCGGGTGTGAGTAAAAAGGTACAGTGTGTGTTTTAAGGTATCAGGGGAGTCATATCAAGACGACAAGACAGATTTGAAAAATGTCTTGCGTTTGATTTCTTTTGCTGACTTTATTGCTTCTTCATTGCTATAAAAGGCTTCTATTAAACATGTCACTAATGAAATATTAGGAAAATTAAGCAAAGCCTAAATATTGCAAACTACTGGTACAGAAGTATCATGATAAATGTAGTCTTAGTAATGCTGGATTTGGAAGGCTCAGGACTGAAGGGAGTTTCGGCGATTAGGGTAGACCTGTGTCCAGTAGTGAACCTCCAATGGATGATGAATTCATGGATGAACTGCCATAACTGTGTGAGATATTTCGCCGACTGACACTTTGAGTTTACCTTTGCTATATTTGATCCTGCAGAGAATAATCTTTGAAATTTTCAGATTTTAACTTATAGAAGGCTTGTTTATTTTTTTTTGTTTTGGAAAACAACGATACGTGAAATTCTTAAATCCGCACATGACAATGATGTAATGTGTACATTAACCAACTTATTACAAAACACGTATAATTTTAGGCGACGGTATACAAGGCGACGATGCAAATAAAAATACGACTGATGAGAAACGCGAGATGCAAATGACTCATTATATTGTAACGAACTGCGATTTAGTGAGGGTTCGATACTTGTTTGTGTATGCGAAGCAGCCCGTGTCGATGAGGTTTATAACAGCGAACTCCTATAGAAACCGTAAGTGTGTTGATAATACAATAGTTGGATTACTTGAAGTAACATCGATCGAATCGAAGACGTACCAAAAGCAGATTTAAAGATTAAAGATACCTTTTATATAAATAGTCGATCGTTTACAACTACTCCATTTAAAATAGACAAGATGCAAGAAGTGTTCTAGTACCGTAACAGGTAGAAATTTTTAGATCTATCTTTCCTTTGGAAAATAGTATTTTTTATATGTAAAGCAACTAAAAAATTAGGATATCTTTGGCATTACGACTATTAGTTAATGTTTTGGTGTGCCAATCTAAGACCGTTTTTGTTATTAGTTTATTACAAGTAAAAACCAAGAGTCGTTTTTTTCGTACCGTACTGATTTTTATCTTGTAGCTCCGTGTCAACCTTGGGCCTTGTTTAGCGATAATCGTGTCTTCCGATTAGAAAGGTATAACGTCACAAATTATAATTAGCGGACCTCCTAGTAAGCGTTTTCTACCATGATTGTTGAAGAGCATTCTTATTAAAACATATTATGACGGATTCTTCTTTATTATGTTTGAATCTATAGGATATTTCGCATAAAAGATTTTTGTGGTACTATGTAAGTAATTTATCATAATTGTTCCAGCTGGTGGGGTATGGCAATGGCTTTCCAGACACAAATTGTTTTCAATACTTCTCGGCTATGGTCTCATGTTGGCAACTATAGGACTCGCAAACAATCAACCGATTCATTACTATTACAAAACTATAATGAAGAAATTTGAAATCATCTTTAATGTGAAATCTTAGTGGAAAACCGTTATTGTCGCAATATTTTCACTATTAATGATTTGTTTTGTTGTTGTGAAATTAGTCAAGTTTATTTCATAAATATTGCATAATAAAAGACTTTTTATTTTGCATCCAAATGTTTTCGATATATTTTATGAATATAGTTAATACTTGGACCAAAGATGAAATTGAGAAAATAAAAAAAATTCAAAAGGCTATTAAAATTTGTTACAAATGTGTTTTTTCATATTATTTTTAACTGCCTCATTGGTTATGTGGGTTGCCATCGCAACTGACGATAAGACATTCTAAGTTTAAATACCGGGTCGGACTCTATTGGAATTTTCTAACTCAGTTTCTAGTAGTAGTAAAAATTTCCTAATTTAGATTTTCTAGTAGTGTGCTCGGAGTCTGGATAAGTGCCCGGTATATGGCAATAGGCTCA
>DWFO01004802.1:0-11056 GCA_018246595.1 Mimoniades nurscia nurscia
AGGCACTTGGTGCTTAAAAGGAGGCTCCAGAACCCTTAACTTAATATTATAACTTAAGACGAAATAAAGATTATTATATAATGTTCACCTTCCTGTATAACTCTACAACTAGAAATATATCAATAACAATATTTTGTCATCAGGTGTAATCTGGGCAAAGACACCAATCCCAGGATCGGGAGCATTCATCGAATTGATGAAGCGACTCGGAAAGACGGTACATTTTGTTTCGAACAACAGCATCCGGACGCGGAAGAACTACGAAGACCTATTTAAGGCTGCTGGGATCGATTCCGGTTATGTAAGTATTTTGGACGTTTTAAAGCTGAATGATACTTTTCCTTCTAAAGGTCGGACAAGTATCAGCATCTGCTTTCTGCCGTACCACGATGCGTCACTACAATTTGACCTAAAGGATGCTAAGTGGTAAGTTGTTCTTAAAAGACGCTTGCAATAGCTTGGCGGTAGGAACGTTCTTATAGAAGATAAGTCTTGATTGAAGTCCGCTATTATTTTAATTACTGCAGATTACAAGGGTAATATTTTTATAACGATTATATATTTCTACATAGATGCTCAATAATGAAAAGATTACCTTCGACATGGCAATATTTGCAATGTCTGAGATAAATTGTACGATAAACCGTTCATGCCAAATCTGAAAGCTTTAGAGTGAATATGCATTAGATATTTGCATTTTATCAGTTTTATTGGCATCATAGAAAAATACTATGCATATGTTTTATCAACCAGCATTATCAGGTGCTGGATTACGATGATATTGGTAATGATAGTCTACTTCATATGTAAATAAAATTTCGTCAGCCTTTTTTTTCTCCAGACTATGAACTATGAATTCGTACAAGTTACAAAAATTCATTAGGTTCATTAAGAACGAAACTGTGTAGCTGGTACAACTGGTTTTAATGTTGCAATGCACCTACCCAGTGGTAGCACGATATTAGCTACACATCGCTAAGTTAAATTACCAGTACAAACGAAAGCTATTGCATAAGTGTCGAATCCATAACAAACAGCACCATTTCCACGGTAAAGAATTCCGTTTCGTGTGCAACCTGAGAACTATTTGGTCCTGCGGAATTTCGGTCCCTTTGTGAGTAATGATCGGCAATTATACGAAAACACTGTTCTGTGGTATAAAACAAATGTACGTTGCTTTACGAAATTCCTTTCATAGATTTATCGAGGCAATTTTATATACTCGTTGATTTAATTTCAATTATAATCAGTTCAAAAATGAAATGTTTTCAAACCTTTTCTATTATACTTCAAATGGTATGAAATAATATCTTGCCCAGAAACTGATGGCACGTCTTCATTTAAATTTGTATATCTTAGTGAGTTCAAACACAAATAATTAAGCAATACTACAGACTTTGTTTTATTCGATAATATACAAAAAACAATGTACTATGTCCTATGAAATAAATGTACGTTAATCAAAGTCCGCAACTGCTCAATAACGATACACAACTGGAAATGATCTGGCATTCATGTAATACGTTTAAAATAGCAAAATTGAAATTATTATTAACAACGAAGCACATATCAACAACAAGCATAATGTGTATTTAGCACTTTTAACTGTTAAATATTAAAATTAAAATGTTTATATGCAATAAGTCTTCATTGAAAGTACGATTGGAATATAGTTCTGTTACAGGACAATCTCACTGTTCCGTCATTGGCAATCGCAGAATTTTTAAAATCCGAGAATTTTGACAAGACTGTCTATTGCGTGACATGCCCACAAACGATTGAGGTACTGAAAGCACATGGATTTAAATGCAAAGATGGTGTGAGTATTTCTTCATTTGCAGATTAGGTAATTGATAATATTATGAAAAAAATTAATATGCTCAGTTCCGTAATAAGAATTGTATATATTTGTATAAAAAAGATCTGGAGTTAATGACCTCAAGACATTTTTTCAGCCCGATCTTGGAGCAGAATTTTACGCTGAGTATCTAAAATACTTGGAAGATGATGAAGAGATTGGAGCTGTCGTGTTTGACAGCGACTTTAAAGTCAACATTCCAAAAATGTATAAAGCCATCACTTATCTGAAGCGGCCCGATGTCCTCTTCATCAACGGCGCCAGTGACAGATACGTACCTCTTAAATCTGGGTCCTTAGCGCTTGGTAAGACATTTCTTGATATTACATCACAAAATGCTACTTTGGAAATCTCCAAATTTATATGGTAGGTATTAAATCCTAGCCTTGCTTGCTTCATTCAATGCCGTACTCTCGAATCCAAAATCTCAGGAAGACCAGTAAATTAAGGGCACTGTTGAGAGGCTCGTAAATCTTTTACAGGTCGGAGTCTAATTATTTATGTAAGCAATTTCCACAGGTACAGGACTGTTCAGTGAAATAGTTGCAACAGAATCGAAGCGAGAACCTGTACAGATAGGTAAGCCGGGCAAGATGTTTGGTGAGTTTGCGATGAGGCGAGCTGGTGTGTCAGACGCCAGCAGAGTACTATTTGTTGGTGATATGTAAGTGTATTTTCGTATTACAGAAAAGCTATCAAATAGTACTGTATTATATTCTATTTTATGAATTGCCATCTGTTGTTCTTCTTGCAGTTGCAATTGTTATCCAAAATTCAAGGTGCAAATCTAAAGTGCACGGTGCATGATCCAAAATAAATGTAACAGATTATATGCACGTTTAGATGTCCTATAGAGATGTTTCATTAATCAGCTTATTGACTACTATAATAATAATTTCTGTTATTCTTGATTGATTGATATTCATCACTTTTATAGAACTAGAAAGAATCGTTCAATCTGTACATGGAAATTTCCACCGATTTTTATTTAGGTAGCATACCACTTTAAATTTGATGAGCATACGTACTCATGTGATAGCTAATTATAGCTAATTATAACAAGCATGGTTTAAATCCAAATATTAATCCAAAAAGTATTGAAATCTGTAATTTATTTGTCAGAATGTTACAGAAAATACGTCTGAGGTTGAGGAGCTTTGAGTACGTTCCAATTTGTATATGAGATGAATTTTTAAATCGGAAATAATAGGTAGAACAGTATCGTCATTTAGATTAAAATTAAACTCAAAGTAGATATTTGTTTATTTAATTATTTGTCCCATTTTTTGTAATATAACAATTTTCCTTTGTATTTGGAATAATATTATAATATAACGACAGATCCACTTCGGGGTATTCAGAATGGCACCGAGAGTAATGTCTATCATTTCAGAGATTCTTTCAGTTCTTACACCCACACCGGTTTCATACTTGTAATTAAATTTCGTATTTTTTATGTTTGGAATAAATACATTATTTCGTTCTTAAGTAATTCTAAGTTTCTTTACAGGATCGAACAAGACGTGGGCTTAGGCAAGGCGTGCGGTTTTCAAACGCTGCTAGTACTGACTAACATTTCCAAGGAGACGATGTTGGCGCATGAGACGATAAAACCTAATTACTACGCAGAGTCCCTCGGGAGCTTAGTACCTTTGCTTAGTTAATTGTATTGGCCGTGGGCGTATTTAGTTAATTTAAACGTTTAAGCTTGAAATTGCCATTATTGACGTAGGTTTATGTAGGACAATTTTTACACAATTTTACTGCCCCGTTGTTGGTCGTGTCGGTTGCAAGTGCGACTGCCGATTTAGAGGTCTTGGATTCAATTCATGGGTGGGGGCACTACAAAATTTTTCTAATTTAGATTTTCTAGTGGTGGCTCGAGTCTGGATGTGTGCCCTGTATATGGCTATAGACTCACCACCTATTCCATAGTGGTATGTAAACGTAACTGGTGAAACGTGGGAGTATTCTATATTCCGCTGTCTACCTATTCGGGGATTACAGGTGTGATGTTACGTTTACACAATTTTATAAATAAATCTCTGCCAGCCGTCACTGGAGCAAAGTGGTCCGGGACACTTCAACCACCGCTCGCGGTTAGAAACCGTATCCACCGTACTACAGTCATATGAGAAAGTACATGTACCATGTATGTTATGTATGTATGTATATAAGAATACGTATGTATTAATATGCACTTACGAGAAACATTTCTCACCATTCTTGTAATTGCGAAATCAAATTGACACGTAATTGGCCCAGTAATTGTTATGCATTTTCGTACAAAAATAAATACTATCATTTGTAATTGGGTAAATTTTATAAAATATATACATTATAAAGAAGAATAGAGAACCGGTGGAACAGATAACCGGCGAGTTCTAGCGAGTTCTAGAGTGGAGACCGCGGCCCGGCAAACGTAGTATAGGACGCCCTCGGGCCAGGTGGAATGACGGTCTGCGGAAGGCGGCAGGCAGAAGCTGGATGTGGCAAGCGGAGGACAGGGCGCAATGGCGCTCTTTGAGAGAGGCCTGTGTCCAGCAAAGAACTGAGATTGGCTGATGATGAAGATGGTGATGATAAATAAATGTATATTACAATGGTATGCAATCACAAACAATACCAATAATGTTATTTTATTTCTTTCCATTAATTTAATTTATCTTGGGTAATAACAAAATATTGTATAGAACATACTGCTCTCTTTAATATATTGATTCAATACCATTGATCGTTATTGGTAGGTACTTCTTTTTTAATATTTGTCCAAAAAATTAACCTCTATACCAAAACTGTAGTAAATTTGCGTGCTTTAAGACTTAATATTCAATAGACATGACTCCAAATTGCTTCTCGAAAATCCTTTCACACAAAATCTACTACAACAGAATTACGTAATTTCCTGAACAGCCCAAACGTTAACGTTAGTCGCACAATAGAAATCAAATTATCAGCAGCAGAAAGGTATTAGCAGATGCGAGTGGTCTGATATTGAGATACATAATTCTGTTTAAGCACTATTCATTTCCACTAGACGCAAATACTGACGTTTCATTGGACGCTTGGCCAAATGAAGACAATGGAATTATTGTGATTGGAGATTATATATTCATATAATTGCTAAACAAATTTGA
Organism: Mimoniades nurscia nurscia; assembly: GCA_018246595.1. Classification (NCBI taxonomy): domain Eukaryota; kingdom Metazoa; phylum Arthropoda; class Insecta; order Lepidoptera; family Hesperiidae; genus Mimoniades; species Mimoniades nurscia. The sequence goes on from DWFO01004802.1 coordinate 4,996, forward strand.
AAAATTATTATTTTATTGCAAATTTATTATTATTGTACAAAAATGTTGAATATTTATTAATCAATTTATCGAAATAAGACATACCTATAGATCAATTGTACAACCTATTGTAAGCTTTGCTATGCAAATACGAAGAATTAATGTCTTGTAATATTTTTATGACTATAAAGATATATCAGCCAAGTTATTTATCAAAGAATAAGTATAATATATGTCAATTCCATATAATGTTATAAGTGCTGTACATTACAATGTATTATTATTATTATTATATTTTCGGGATAGGCAGAGTGCCTCTCTGCCTACCCCGCAAGGGACCTGGCCTTGAATAACACCTTGAAAGTCGTAGGTATAACCCGATTCATCACATGATAATGTTAGAAGGGCCGTGATTTTATGACGTGTTCACTTATTGTGGCTTAAGATTACTTATTTTATTTAATTTTATGTATGCACGCATTTAGTTAATTTAAATGTACAAATAAGAAAAGGTGTTTAATATGTGATACAAAACTGTATTATAGATCAGCACGCTAATTGAAATAAAGATATCGAAGAATATAATCAATAGTTTTATTTGAATTTTATTGGCACACAAACAGATATATTGCGTAATTATCATATCAGTAAAACAGAATATTCAACATATTTCCCGAGTCGGGGCGGAGAAAGAGTACACTCCCGACCCCATGCCGGTATACCCGGGTGTCGTAAAACACGACGAAGGCTTGTCTAGGCACAGCTAATGCCCGAACCGTCCATAAGCATCAGCATAAACGTTGTGAGAAACTGCGCTCTGCGATCCCCAACCTCCATGCCCAGCGTGGGGATTATGTCCCATTATTATATTATAAAAGCCCCTCAGCGGAGGCCTGTATCCAGCAGTGGGCCGAGAAGGGCCAATGATGATGTTCTAGTATACACTACCTATATTAGATCTTATAGTAAAAAAAAGTAACTTCACGCCTGTAATTCCCGAAGTGGTAGGCAGAGGAATGTAGAACATTCCCACGTTTTATCAGTTACTTTTTTTAGGTCCCACGATGGAATAGGTGGTGAGCATATTGCCATGCATCGGAACTAGAAAATCTAAATTAGAAAATTTTGTAGTGTTCGACCCGGGACCTCCTGATCGGCAGTCGCACTTGCAACAAACACGACCAACGAGGAACTTAACATACCAAGAAAAGAAAGAAATTGAAATTAATAATAATAATAATAAATTGATGTACTCGTATAAAACGAAGGCCGGAGAAACGAACGGACACGTGGAATGAATAACAAGAAAATTGACAAAATTGCAAAGCGATATAACTGTTGTAAACACTCGCACAATTCATATTGTACAAAACAATAAATGCCTTTTATAAAATACAATCGAAAATGTCACATAAAAATCCATATCAAATAGCACGAGCTAGCAACCGGTGCTGTTATACCCGTATTTCCTGCAACTACTGTAAATCCTTACATAAAACAAATCTGTAACTGATCTGTGTCCGTAGGTAGGGGATATTTTTGAACAACTGCTTATGGAAGAAACGCAATAGAACGCAGATCAATAATTTTTAGAATTGTACTCTGTTTCTGCTTATCTGTTTCTGCTTATTTGAGGACATTAATCACGGAAACGACTTAACCGATGTAGGTGCAGTTTTCACTGTATTATTTTGTATTTGTTTTATGTCAGCCGGTCCATAAATAAAAGTGATATTTCCAAATTTAAAAATATTGTCAAACATAACAGTTAGATGATTAAGTTGAAACTTGGTTAAAGACTAAAACTTCGACGGTAGATAGGAACACAAAAGTAGTAAATTGATAAATATGGACGTTTCCAATATAAGTTAAGCTGACCTATATACGGCCGAACATGTTAAATATTGTTCAGTTAAAATTGGACAATGGTCGATCTAATATGGCTACGCTCATATAAAGAATATCTGGGTAAGCCCGAAAACGAAGTGGCGGGCCTCACCTCGTTGTAGATATAATATGTATACTCATATTCTTATAGATACAGGACGAAACTTTAAATCAAAATGTTTCCTATGATACAATGCACAGATTTAGTATCGAAGAATTAATAATAACATTCGATAATTAATTTTACAAATAGGTATCACTTGTGCCATGTATATCTACTGGTCACATTTGAATTGTTCATAACTATTTGATTTATTTCGTAAGTACAGACACACGTAGTACATAAGCTGGCTAAGTATATTATTGTATTATATATCTTTGTAAATATTTTATATGAATACATTTACTAAGTGATGTAGGAGAACTCGTAATGAAAAGCGAACAGCGCGCGAGACATCAATACATTTTTATATCGAGCAGCTCTACAGCCATTCACATTCCCGAGCGAACACCTGAGTTTTACGATAACGAATATTAGATATGAAACATACATACATACATACGGCTCATGTACGATATGCTTGTGTGTGCCTTGTATCCGGTACACGCCAATACCCACGCGAATAAAAATTTTAAATTGTAAAACCATACGAACGCAATTTTAAATACTGTTGCACTTACACTCATGAAATATTTAACAGTATAACAAAGTTTTAAGTTCAATTTAATGATGTATCAGATTAACTCACGAAGGTCTATGTTCCTTCGAGATAAGTAGTCCATCTTGTTTAGGACCACTCTGAACTTCTTATTCATGATCTCCCGCTGATCGAAGTAGCGGAGTACCTTTAAGTTAGTCGAAATGTAATTAGATAATATTAACATTAGGTGTTATTTTACAAATATCAGACAAATATTTACACATAGTTACTAAGACAACACGACCATAGAATTAGCAAGGAAAGGAAATAAGATTGTTAATCAAATATCAATTACTCTGATTACCTTGCGGCTATTATGAATTAAAATGTTCCAAGTATTATAACACAATAAAACCCAATATTACGTTTCAGTGTGGGTGGCAGTCTTATCATTAAACAGCGATCTCCTTTACGACAACCTTACTTGACACTGTTAAAGGGAGCATACAAAAACCTTTGCTATGTATATGTGCACAATGACACAATTTTATTATACATGTATGTACATGTATAGTAAAATTAGAAGTGAAGCGAGAATTATTCTTTATATACTTATATAAAGATAATAATTATCTGGTATTACGAGTACATAACGAGTAACTTATTCATGATTATGATGGTGTAATTTATGTAAATTTAAACACCTTACATTTGAGTATTTGAGTTACTATTACGTAACACTTCTGAAAATACAAATGGCGTTACCATTAACATGACGCCCTTAATCCCCGAGGTGGTAGAAAGAGGGGTGTAGTACATTGCCACGTTTCACCAGTTACGTTTTTACGTTTCACTATGGAATAGTACCCACGGGATCTGTCCTCCGATCCGATAAAACGTAGCCCAATTTACGAGAATGTCCGGTGTCGGCGCCTTAATAAATCTACGTCGCAGTTTTAAGGCACGTTTCTTTTATCATCTGGATGCTATGCAATTGAATAAATTCTACCAGCTGTTAAATGGAACACAATTTAAAATTTTTATGTGCCTGTTGTATGGCAATAGGCTCACCACCTATCCCATGGCACGTAAACGTAATTAATTAAACGTGGGAGTGCACCACATGCCACTGCCTACCTCTTCGGGGATTATAGGCGTGCTGTTACTACAATTTCAATTATACAGCTATGAAATGTCGCGTGCTAAACTGTATTGGCCATCGAGTGCTAATATATTTAAATTTTTACGCTGAAGCAATGTGTCTTCAGAGTACAAATACATTTAGTCTATTCCATGTATACATATTTATTTTCAAAATTATTAAGGCCTTTAGTCTAAATTCCCGTTATTCTTCTACTAAACGGCATTTCATGAATTCGTGTAAGAACCCACACCTAGAATACAGTACAATATACATGTATGTACGAGTATCTATATATTAAATTTGCAATGTTAATAATATTGTGCTTATAGTAGAAAATTACATCAGGTCAATCTGAACGAAAATTATTTGTATTTCTACATGTAGAAATACAAATTATAGTAGGTACCTATAAAAATGTCTTCCACTACATTCTGTCACACCAGGTCCCTTAAGGGTTAGGCAAAGAACATCGCATGTAAATATACATAATACATAAAATATCTTTGAAAATATCGCTCTATAATATTTTATACACCTCGGAATATTCAGTTTCCATTGTAACAGCTGAAATTGATTCCATGTACCATAACGTTTTATATCGTACCCTTTGACATAAATCGTGCCCGCGACTGTTACCGACGTTTTCCAGAAATGGAAATGTAATTTTCCACTCTCTTCCACTCCATACACCTAATAAAAGTTATGTTGTAATATTGCATTTCTCATATGTTCCTATTTTCTATTCTGTTTATAATTATATTGAAACGTATATAATTCGCCTGCTGGTGTCGAATTACCTCGTTGGTCAAATGATTGCATGAGCACATGTCGATCGAGAGGTTCTGGGTTCGATTCCCGCGTCGGGACTATTGGATTTTAACTAAGAGTTTTCTAGTAGTGTCTCGGAGTCTGGATTTGTTTCCGGTCTATAGAAATAGATTCACGAACTATGTATTTCATGGTGCAACGCAAACATAACTGATGTAACGTGCGAGTTTACTACATTCCTCTGCCTTCCTATTCGGAGATTACGGTCGTGATGTTGCATTTTTTATACTTGCCACTTCTAGCAACAACTCTCTGATTATTATATTCTACGCGTCAACGCGTCTGGTTAACAGAAAATTCCAGTACAGCAATCAACCAAATGCATCTCCACCGGAAACGGGTGGATGTCCTATCCGAACATAAAGTCCGAAGCGGTTAAAACTTTCAAACCGGACAACACGCCGTGCAATAAATAAATAAAAGAATAACAAAAGAAAATATTCATTCACGTATTTCCCCAAAAGCCGCACAGGTACCTCAAAGTCGGCAAAAAAAGCTAGGAGAGAAATTTCACTGCGGTGTTTTTCAGACGCATACATATTAGCTGGATTCACACAAAATTCATCCGTTCGTTTCAGCGGTATAGAAAGACGTATTTCACAATTCGATATACCTACCTACCTACTGCTGCACCGAAAACAATGATTTATACGTTCGCAGACGAAAACATACAGCTCTTATGTATCTATTTCGACGTTTTGTTATGCATCAATGTTAATGAAGTATATATGTACATACCATCACGCCAGATCCTTTATGGAGTAGGCACATTCATAAATCTCTTCATACATGAACGCCGGTTTGGGATACTTCAATCTCTAGTTGTACTTTAGGATTTAAATATTTTTTCATATATTAATTTTCACTTCTATATATTAACCTTCACTTAATTGCCATTCATTATTAAAGATAGCGACATTCTCCCAAATGATATCATTAAGAACACATACTAACTTTATGAACAATTTACAGAAAACAATTCTGTTTAAATATCTCGTGGAATATACTCAGAACACAAAAATAAACAGATCGAGATTCTACAACGTCGTCACCTTAGTGTGCCGTCGCGGTACACATTGTAAACTAATTTTTATTTATACCTTATTTACTATAGAACGTTTCACACACGCACGACTATAAGACTGCGTCTGGGATGTTGATGTATTCTAAGGCGTCGTAAAACTAAAGTAAACATTATCTTTTATTAGCGTTGTTAGCCTTATACATATTAATTGCTTAGAGATAGCAAATGAAGGGCCTTAGTACTTTCCTTAAAAAGGGAAAACGCAAAAACATTTGGTAATTATACATTTACACATCTTCGTCGAGTCAATAGCTGATCTAAGTGATTAGCCATCGTAGTGAAAGGATTAGCCACATGTTCCAGTGTGCGCCAGGCAGTGTATGTTCGTACTTAATCAGAGAGTCGCCTCCTTCTTTCATGCACCCCATATATACACATGGCATTAAGCAATAAGCTACCTATTCCATAGTGGGACGTAAACGTAACTGGTGAAACGTGGGAATGTTCTACATTCCTCTGCCTACCTCTACGGGGATTACAGGCGTGAAGTTACTTTTT
>DWFO01004803.1:0-11055 GCA_018246595.1 Mimoniades nurscia nurscia
ATAAGTGGGACTTGACTTCTCAAGAATGTTAACATTAAAGTCTCCACAAACTAACAAAGACTTACCTGAGTTAGTAACTTCTCATAATCCACAAATCACTTTTCAAATGTACATTACATAACCTTTTCAATTTCCTGTTTATAAATTCGTTGCAGCCGTAAAACTAACAGAGGCGAGCAACGTAGGTAGGTACTTACAGCAACAGGTACCTATATATACTGAATCTTGTTAGTTATAAAAAATCATTAGTTATCAAAATAATTTAATTTCAACACATCGTCTCAAAGGAGTTTTTTCAACAACTAAATACTTAAATCTTGAGTTGTGTTGTGACTTGTGACCCAAATTATACACAGATATGAAATACACAGATATGAAATATATACATACCGTTGTTCGACATAGACTTGTTCAGACACGTTTTATTGCCGATGTAAGATAAACGAAATGGCATGATTGAGACAGCGAAACTAAACAGTCATCGTATCACGTGACGTGACGGAGCGCAAACAACCGATGATTCTCATACGTCGCTGACATCGCTCGTATTCGCGCCCTAACGACCGCTTCACCGGACACAACCAGCGCGGTCACTACCTCGAACCTAATCTCGTGCATTCTCTTTATATTAATTCCGTACCAGGCGTGAATACGTTGATAGGTCGAGTTGCATAAAAAAAATACTTTTTTTTTATTCTACGGTAGCCATTAGAATTGCCGTATTTATAGGGTGAATAAATGAATAACTAATAAATGACCACGTTCTATCGCACGCAACAAACTTGTGAATGTTTGAATAACCACGATTTACAGATAAAATTCATACTTTAAAGTGGCTGCCCTGAAACATGTCCATTTTCGACTTGTCCACTTATTCACGCCTGGTACGGAATTATGCGGCACGTGCGCATTCATGTACCTTGATTCTAAATAGTAATTACATTATAAGCACATCCGCACCAGGGTTACGCGAGACCGAATTGAAACCTACTGGCCAAATACGTGATACACACCTATACGACGACACATACACGCAGTGAAATAAAATGGAGTAGGTATACATAATGACATTCGCGTTCAATATGTATCAGATCTTGGAGATAGAACAACCAAGTGACGGTGGGCGAGCAACGTTTTTGTTATTTAAATTGTGATGTCCTCCGGGCGCGGATCATACAGCAGCAGGTGCGTACAGGTCGCGAGTGACCATGTATCGTACGTGGTCTGTAGGCGGCCGCGCTGTACACTCCCCATCACACACGCCGGACGCTGCGCATCAATCACTCCCACTACAGCCACAACCCTTTTATCGTTCCGCTGCCAGACGGTTCTTGTCTGAGAACAAGGATCAAAGTGATAGGCCGCCGCGCTGCTCGAGTACGGGCTGGCGGAATAACACTACTTTGAGAACAACGTAGAGGATTCCAACGTGTGTTGGTTTCCTCGCTATATTTACTATCACCGCTCTAGCAGGCGATATGAAAACTTAAAACGAATTTTTAATAGAAAAAGTATAACCATCAGGATTTGAACCCACACTCGCTGTGGTGGTGGTAGGCAAAATTTTATTTCGTACAAATATGTAGTATGATATTGCAAATAAGCGTCTTCAATTCAGATTTTCTTTCTCCTCACTGTTGCTCATGTTCTTCAAAAATGTCCTCTGCTTCATATAGAAAATATCGAACGTGTGTGACGTACGAATAATATTTATTACTCAATGTTCGTAAGCGCCACTGCTCAATGCCCAGCTCGCTGCGCCGGCGGCGCGGCTGGACTCTTCCACTTTCATGATATTAATTAGATTGCTCCTAGCCGCCGTTACATCAAGCGTGTAAACACCATTTGACCCCAATTATATAGACTGTCCTCATGTGTGACACGCGATGTATACGATGCTAACAAACAATTTTGCTCGGAGATGTTTATAGATAATGGCTTTTATTAGTACCTATGGTCTCTGATACATATAGTTCGTTAACGATTCTGTAGGCTGTTAAGAATTATGTAATAACCGAAATACGTATCCATCTATCCTGTATAAGGATTACGTAATACAACAAGCCAAAAGTTCAATAAACGAGCCCGTACGGCGACTTTAATGAATGTGGAGGAGGCTTCCTTAAGCTCTGTCTACCGCGATGAGAAATAGGCGTGACAATATGTACGTAATAATAATACTGACAACTGATTAATTATATCAATAACAAGCTCTACATTTTTTATGGCCAATCAAAATCTGTTCGGCGCACCGACGATGGGAGTGTACCTAGGACTGGACTGTGCGGACTAACCGCTGGCTCGTCGCCGACCACCAATGGACAAGGCATCGAAAGCAACGAATACAATGCGCGTAGCTACTCGCAGCCTCACCACACAATAGTTTTACATTTTGAACCGACTTCAAGTAAAGAGGAGGTTTTCAAATCGCTTGTATTCTTTTTATGTTTGTTGTCGGCAATCGGGCTTGCCCCCAACAAGACCAACGAGGCAGTCATGATTTTTTCAGTAACTGAAATACCAACTACTACTTCGTTACTACGCTTCGTTTGTAAATAACATGACATACATATAATATGCTCGTATGTTCATACTAATTATTGTCTCTATACACCAATTACGGGTGGCCAATCTCCTTAATAGTCCGAGCCATTTTTCTAAATTGGAAATTTTTCGCGAGCCGCAATTAATTATATTATACATACCTACTGTTTAGTTACTCGTAAACTGTGTTCATGTCGGGTAACTTCTTTTCTTTTTTCGTAATATAATAATATTAATTTTACTGTGCCAATATTTATAGGTAGGTACGGTACATATTGTTAAACATACAGTTTTCCTCCAAGTGCGTGTGTCCGCACTGCCACTCTTGTAGTGTATTGTGTCGCATGGACGCGCTCGCCAATATTACTGCAATGTTTGTGTACGATAAAGACGTTAATGGATCTTAAGGGCGTTATATAACGGACGTTAATGGCCATGCGCTAATGTGACCAACGACTCACGAAGGGCCATCGTTCGTATTCGTGTTGTAAATATATCGATTGCTCTCTTGGAACATCAGTACAGCGATCGCGTCACGAATTACTTTCATCTACGTGCATCTATGAAAAAAGTAATGAACGTAGAAGAAGCACCTAAAGATGTGTAAGAGTAGAGATTCGCATCCTCGGTCGAGTAATGTTGAATTTCTGTAACTTAGATTTTCTAGTAGAAATGTATAGTGAAAGCTCGAAGTCTGGGTATGTACCTACTCGGTGCATAGCAATTAGTTAATGATCTATTCCTGAAGGGGACGTAAACATAGCTTGTGAAGCGTGGGAGTGTGCTACACTCTTCTGTCTACTCCTTCAAGGACTACCGGCGTTACGTCGACTTCACAAATAACATATACCGGTTAGCACGACACGGCGCGCTCCGTGGGTTTTGAAGGCGGATGTGATTTAGATTGTTATTCTAAAGCAAACAAAATTCCCATTTAATTGCTACTCATTATGGACACTTGAGTGTAGGTACTCTGAAAACTGACGGTACGCCGTAGCGGGCTCGGGTGCCACCGCCGCGCGCCAGTGGCTAAGGCGATTGATGTAGCTCGGGTTACCAACCGATTTTGACTATATCAACCATCTCTTCAAATTGTATGTGATCCGTTCTGTAAGAGTCATAACATTTTCTATGCCATACCTTAACCCCTCTACAAGTAACCATTTCCATGTTGTCTATATTCATGTCTGTGAACTGAAACACGCAATAGTTTATACATGTTAACAGAAAACCTATTCCTCTTACTCTTCAGCTTCAGCGAGAAATAATGTTACTCATAAATCCTAGACTGCCTCGTTGGTCGTGTTGGTTGCAGGTGCAACTGCCGAACGGGAGGTCCTGGGTTCGATTCCCGGGTCAGGCAATACTAAATTTTCTAATTTAGATTTTCTATTAGTGGCTCGCAGTCTGGATATGTGCCCGGTATATGGCAATAGGCTCACCACCTATTCCATCGTGGGACGTAAAAAGTAGCTGGTGAAACGTGGGAGTGTTCTACATTCCTCTGCCTACCTCTTTTCGATGATTATAGGCGTGATGTTACTTTGCATAAATCTTACTCTTTCATTATAAAATACATAGAACCAGCTAAGAAATAACGCACGAATCCAATGAGGAGACAAAGAATTAAGACATACAGTACCTACAGTACGAGATTCTGTAGGAGAGCGCAGAACCCTTGAGCGTTCTTTGGCATACCGATGAATACTTCGCCGTGAGCGCCGCTCCTAAAGAATTCATAGCTGCGGAAAACGACAGAAACTATTAAATACCGCTCTGTAATTGCTCTACTTCGACCATTTACAATAGCTCCTTTTGCTATAGACATATGTATTATGTATATATATGCAAATGACTTCTATTATTCTTGTATTAGAATGTCAAACCAATGTAACCATGGTACTTCATATTGAAATTTCTTATGTAATAAAAGCTTTATATGCTTTTGAGAATATTGCAAGACGCTTTGTTTACTTTCTATTGTAGATGAAATGTAGTCCAATTTGAGTAAAGAATGCATGTATTGCTATGTGTTTTATAATATCATTTGGCTGGCCGAATAGTCACGTAGTTATGTATTTCGATAAGAATGGCTCGTAGATTAACAGCACGAAATATAATCATATTAATTCATTACTGGCGTCTACATGACTTGTCGAAGTGGCCGGACAACTGTAGCGTCCTCTTGATCGTTTTGTCTACAATTACATGAACAGTTACATTTGACGCAGTTACATTTTTAAGTAATACGGAGTGAGGTAAATCAGTATGTACAATAAAAAATATTATATTATATTCGACATTTGACGTCATCATCATCTTATTGCAGTCAACCGCTGGACCGCGTCGAGGGCTCGGGAATGTACCTACATATTTGTACTCCACCCCGACACGGACGACGACAATTTAAAAACAATATCTTATCTTAAAAATATTGTCGATTACAAACTCGACAAGCACGTTTCAGTGTAAAATATACATAGTCATACCCTGCGTACAATGCGTTTCAATATTTATTGTACAAATGAACGTAACACTACTCGTAGATTGACCACACTTAAATATATTTTACAGGGTATTAGGAAGAGTAGGTAAGTACTCGTATGACCGTCTGCGTCAACAAGTTGTGTTCAAACGTAATACAATGACAACAACAATTGCAAGGCTATCAACAACTTTATTAATTAAACAAACTTTACCTACAGACATGATATTTATTATGTTGTTTTAATAAGGAATAATTTTGACTGCCTCGTTGGTCGTGTTGGTTGCAAGTGCGATTGCCGATCGAGAAGTCCTGGGTTTAAATCCCGGTTCCGGCCTTATTGGATTTTTCTAACTTATGTAGATTTTCTACTAGTGTCTCGGAGTCGCAATTTGTGCCCGGTGTATGGCAATAGAGTGACCACCTATTCCATAGTGAGACGTAAACATAACTGGTTAAACCTGCGAGTGTACTATATTCTTCTGCGTGCCTCTTCGGACATTACAAGCGTAATGTCACGTATAGTGGATATCAATTCCGAAACATATTTCCACGAGAAATACGATTGACACTACTGTGCCAACATTCGACCAACTATAAAATTATATTGATACAAACAAAGTTTTTCCTTGACTGTAGACTCGCAAAGCATATTAGACTAGAGGAGCAATCCGGGCGAAAAAACACTCGCGACTAATTTAATAAATTGTTTATTTAAGGAAAACATCGTGAGACAACCTACTCAGTATGTAGTTCTTATATTACGAGTTGTTCTGTAAGGCGTGAAACTGGCTCGTCACGCTGGACCAGCGTGGGAGACTATGGACTTAACTCTTCTGACTGATAGGAGACCTGTATCCAACAGTGGAACAATAAAAGGTCTGATGATGTTAATAAAATAACTCAAATAAAACAAGCTCATTGCCTTTTTTCTTGTAATCATCTCCATAACGTAATCCTCGCGTGTGTAAGTGACGATAAGCACATTGCTGGATGATACTGCTAAGCAAATTGGTGGATATGAGCGCAAGATTACAGTCTGCGTAGACAGAGCATTATCTCCAGGTACACAAGTACATGGGCTGATAACAGGAAATAATTTTATAAAAATTATGTTAAATGTAGGTACAGTGCACGGTGACGGCAGGCACTAGGCACGCAGGATGCAGCGGCGATAGTCTAATGTTTGAAAGTTCAGCCGACAATCTGGGAGTCGTAGGTGCATTACCGGCGCACATTTTATAAAAAATGTGCGTTTTTAGTTAAACTCCCGTTGTACGGGTTAAGGAAAACGTACCGAGGAAACTGCATATCTAATTGTAAGATTCTTGCGTAAAGTCTGTCAGCCCGCGCCGGGCCCGTACACCCGCAGCCAGTGGCGGCAGCGTAGCCTTCTTGTTGATGAAGACGAAATAATCAGGTGTCACTGACAACAGAGCGACTACGTATATTTTAATTGTCATTACGTTTGTTTCAGTGCTTGATAACCTGCGCGGTGCTGGTGCTGGCGGCGGGCGCCGGCCACCCCATCGGCTTCTCGGCCGTGGCCTTGCCGCAGCTGCGCAACGAGAACTCCACCATGAGAATAGACGAGGACATGGGCTCGTGGATCGGTGAGTGCAAAGGCCTGCAGGTGTTAGTGAGGACATCGCGCGTGTTGGCGCTCATGAGGAGTGTCATACGAATGTGGTCAAAGAATGAGCGACCGTGCGCACCGGCCGCTGGGTGTTCCCGCCTCGCTGCCCGACCTGATCAAAACCAAACGCAACCACAGATTGTGATAAGTTCTAGTCGAGCTAGTACGCTGGCTCCATACTGACCTTTAATGATTCACTTAACTAAATGAATAAATTCATGAAAACGTTCGTGGATTGAAAATATGAAGCTTAGGTAGGTACTTGTCTCTGATACTATACCTACTTATTAATGTTCCTGGGTTTTATTTCATACTTTTTATTCGTTCACGTCAGACTTGACACGCCTTCAGAGAACGTTTTTATAAGAGCCAAGACGTGTAGATGTCTTCGAAGTTTCCCTTCAGCGCTGTCGCAGGTGACATTCAAGATGCATATTTGTGGTACGTGAGGTAGTTATAAACACGACATATATGTTTATTATTATCTAGCCCCCTGTCGCACGGCCGTGTCCGAGCACCACGTGGGTACGTACGAACGCACACTCGTCACCGCTGGCCCACGTCGCGGCGGCCGAGGCGTGCGCTCTGCGCTCGGTCGACTACATGACACTGATGATAGTTATCGGCGACTCACAAAGCAAACGGTAGGTGCAGTCGCGCGCTCACTCGACACCCCAGTCACGTGTGACAATGTGACGGACACGTGGCGAGGGAGTTCTCGAGACGACCGTCAGCGTTGTACGTAAAAGAAAACTATATATGTATATACATATGTAGGTAGCGTTTTTGTTCGACGGAGGGTGCCGGTGGTGGGGAAATAATAAAATCTTTGTTACAAGCTACAACTGTTGTAGAATGATGGATAGCGACCGGGCCTACAAAAACGTATTAAGGTGCGATGGCGCGCCACGGGCGGTGGCCGGCGACGCGCGCGCTCCGATGTAAACCGCACGAGCAATGCACCTTGCAACAACACAGTCGCAGACTCGTTCAAATGACTCGTGCGTGTTGTAAACGTCCAGCAATGATATCATTTTACAGATACGAGTACACAGTGGTTCTGTGGAGCACGTGACTAACGAGCGGTCAGCAGGCACGAATCGCCGATGCCACCTGAACTAACCGTTACAGTTAGTGAGGGCAGTACAAGTAGTTACAAGGTCTAAGTTAGTTACTCCGTGGGCGGTACTGTTGGCATTCCTCGGTGCGCTCCGCACATCGCATGGTCTCCGACTATATTGTCAATATTATTTTCTATATGAATCGATAGCCGTAGGCGATGTCGCAGTTGTTGCATCATAAATAACCGCATCAAAAACGCAATGGAGTGAGAGGGGCTGATGATGCCGCCGGTGACTCACGCCAGCCGTCTCCTCGCAGCCAGCATCCACTCGGCCGCGACGCCGCTCGGGTCCATGATATCCGGCCCGGTCATGGAGGCCATGGGCCGCCGCCGCACGCTGCAGGCCTCCACGCTGCCGCTGGTCCTCGGGTGGATCCTCATCGGCACCGCCACCCACCACGCGCTGCTACTGCTGGGCCGAGTGGTGTGCGGGTTCGCCGTCGGCATCATGGCAGCTCCGTCGCAGGTATCACGTCCACGGTGTGTTGTGATGCGATATATACCCAGCACACACGCTACATAATGACCATATCGTTGTAGTGCACTTATTATATAACATACACTAATGTTTGTTACAAATCGAAATGTACCTGCTATAGCTATAGTCCTAACTTAAGTTGGTACGTGGGTATTCTTATTCTCTGCGTCACACTAGATGAATTTTTTCGAAAGATTATCACTGATATTATTCTTCCCTTTCTTTCACTGTTGGCATGCTCGCGTGTCACCACGCCAAGACCAAAAGGTTAATAACATCGCCGAGTGTCTAAACGTAAAGAAACAAAGGATTTGAGCTTCCTCGAGCGGCGAATATGTCTGATAAAGGACGAACATACCCTGCCCGGCGCAGCGCGGTCATTGCGACTGATCCTTTCACCGCGATAGCTGATTACTCAGGATCAGCTGCCGACTCGACCAACAAACAGAGTCTATTGTTTGTTTTGTACGTTACTCTATACTAGGTATGTACGTGCACGCCGTGCATGTGTCGGCTAGCAGGTGACACAGTCGGCGGCTAAAGTAACAGTGGTGAACGAGCGCAGGTGTATCTGGGCGAGATCTCGGAGCCGCGGCTGCGCGGGCTGCTGATCGGCACGCCGTTCGTGGCGTACTCGCTGGGCGTGCTGTACGTGTACGCGCTGGGCGGCGCGCTGGCGTGGCGCTCCGTGGCGCAGCTGTGCACCGTGCTGCCCGTGCTGGCGTTCGCCGCGCTGTGCCTGTCGCCCGAGAGCCCCACGTGGCTGGCGCGCCGCGGCCGCTTCCACGACGCCATGGCCGCCATGGCGCGGCTGCGCGGCGACCCGGACACGGTGAGCGCCAGCTGGCACCCACACAGACGTGCTTGTGACCTGCAATACTTGTTACGGTCGCCTTTACGGTCGTGGACGAGAGACTTTACAGTGTATAAATTACATAGTACACAGCATTTTTATTACTATGATCAGTGATTCAGCTACAGAATACAGTTCTTCTAAATATTTATTTTTTTGTAATAACCTTCCAAAATAGTAAAATTTGTACTCAAATTCAATATAATTATTTTCTCTTACATTACTTACATACATTATGAAATCTGGTTTGATTTTTAACAGACAGTAAATCTAATGTTTTGTAGACTGATTTAATGTTTTCTGCTGTTTTTTAGTAGCAATTTGCTGTTTTTTGCCTCATTGGGGTGTAGAACAATGCTTATGACACCCGCGAGCCAGGTGGAACTACTGAGTAACAACAATTTTTCATCTCCGTCAATCAGATTTTATTGCTTTTTACCGTTACCGAAGTTTTATTTACATGGCATGCAATAAAGGAACATCTTATTTTAAGTATTTTTAAAACATTTTGACCTGTAATGACTACCTCGTTGGTCGTGTCGGTTACAAGTGCGACTGCCGAACGGAAGGTCCTGGGTTCCATTCCCGGGTCGAGCACTACTATATTTTCTAACTTAGATTTTGTAGTAGTGGCTCGGAGTCTGGATATGTGCCCGGTGTATGGCGATAGGCTCACCATCTATTCCACAGTGGGACGTAAACGTAACTGGTGTGTAGAGGACAAGGGAAGATCTCTCGCCAGGCGATGTCACTTCCTGGGGACCGCGGCCCTAATATGCTAACTTCGGCTCTTCTATTTATACTGTGATTCTATGGAACATCCAGCTCGAAGGACCATGTAGAAATTATTAAAACGCTAGTTGTATTTTGATAATATAGAAATTTATTGAAAAGTTAGCTGTAGACGCGTCGCGGTGGGTTGCCAGTTGCGTAGTAAAGTAAAGGAAGGAAAAACCGCGCGGCCCTTAAAACGCTGACACTAAGTACATTATGTACGGCGGTAGCCCGTGCATGGTGAAACGTGGGAGTGTTCTACATTCCTCTGCCTACTTCTTCGGGGATGACAGGCGTGATGTTACGTTTGACCTGTAGTCGTGTAAATGTAACATAAAATCGCACCGTAATGCCATCAACGTGCTCACGTAACGGTCACATTATTATGTTCGATACGTTTCATTCCAATTCATGTGGGTATCGGCATTGCGTCAATTGTCGATTGAAACTCAATATACAAGTAGGTGGTATGACGCGGGCGGGGCGGCGTGCGCTCACACCGGCCGGACCAATCAGTGCTAACGAGCTCAACGAGCAGGCGCCGGCCAATTGAGGAATAGATGGCGAGTCTGTTGCCACACACCGGCCGCGTATCCAGACTCCCAGCTACTACTAGAAAATTTAAGTTAGAAAATTCCAATAGCGCCCGGCCCGGGATTTCAACCCAGAAGCTCGAGCTTGGCAGTCGTGCGCGCCACCAACACGACCAACGAGGTAGTCATTGAAATTAACAATAAATTCCTACGATAAGTTACGAGAGGATGTAGTGACTGCTATGTACGAACACCGCGAACACGTCCCAGCCGCTGCCGCAGGCACCGTCGTGCGGACTGTCGGCGCGGTGGTCGGGGTCACTGGTGTGTCCCGTGCGTCTAGGTGCTGGCGCCGCGCGGGCGCGCCGGGCGGCCGGGCTCCGCACTCTCCAAAAATATCATTATAATAATAATAATAATGATTTATTGCCACACAACAATGAAACAAAAGCAATATAAACTTAACTTTAACTCTATTATCACAATATGTACATTATTAGAAACTAACATAATTTATTTTTGAGGGCAAAGGAAGAGCCTCAGCTTCTGCTAGCATGAGGGGCCTCGTGCAGCGCTGTTTTTCAGACTCTCTCTCTCCCTTAGGTCTGGTATGGGAGTTACATGTGCAA
>DWFO01004804.1:0-11054 GCA_018246595.1 Mimoniades nurscia nurscia
AGCATTGATTACATGGTCGTGACGTCATAGGCGACCACCGCGATACCTGAGCGCACAATTCAAATTATATAGAAACATTGGAATATTTTGCAACTAGAAAATCTAAATTTTCTAGTAGTGGCTCTGAGTCTGGATATGTGCCCGGTGTATGGCAACAGGCTCACCACCTATTCCATAGTGGGACGTAAAAGTAACTGGTAAAATGTGGGACTGTTCTACATTCCTCTGTATACCTCTTCGGGGATTACAGGCGTGATGTTACTTATTAAAATAACATCACGCACGTTTACTAAGCATAAGTATGCTTAGTATTTTGCTGAAATAATAATATTTTCGGGAAAAGTAGACGTTTATAAACATTATTCAAGAGGATTTTAAAATTGGTCATGATGTCTATTGGCAAATCGATTAACTCCATAAACAACAAGTTTAGAAAAATGTTAAAATATTAATACGATGTTTTTTTTAATTCTTTTCAAATTACAAATTAAAAAATACGATGAAGATAGTATTATTGCAAACGCATCTTGTATCTGACGACATATTAAAAACATAAGATGGAATATACTTGCATTAATTTTTATTATTACTACAATTTTTTCTTGATTAAGAGATAAGTTGATCGGTTTGGCACGTGTAAGTAAATTATTAATTCTATTAACAAACGTTACATCACGCCTGTAATACTCCAAGAAGTAGGCAGAGGAGTGTAGTATATTCCCCGACGTTTTATCATTTACGTTTACGTCCCACTACGGTATAGGCAGTGAGCCTATTGCCACAATTCCTGAATCCGAACCACAACTCCTGAATCGGAGCCACAACTAGAAATTCTACATTAGAAATTTAAAGTAGTGCTCGCGACTCGGGATATGAACCCAGGTTCTCCCGATCGTCAATCGCGCTTGCAACCAACACGACTAACAGACAGTAAGCACTTTGTTTTATTAAGGGGTTTAGCAATAATGAATAATATCTATTCTGTTATTCTTACATAATATTACGAGTATTATAATATTACTTTGTTTAAATTGAGTTATCATCATTATAAATTATGGTATCTGCGTTAGCTGTACTTAAACTCCCATTATGTTTTTGGTTTTTGATAGGTTTTTCTGTATTTGGATAGGTTTTGGAAAAAAAATACGAGGTGTGGCTGTTCCATGGATACGGCCGTGTGTTGTATGTGAACACGTTTATGTAACGGGTTATATGTTGATAAGCCCTTCTAACCGTATTATATACTATATCTGTGTTTCATGGTGAGCTTTTCGATGCGTTTAGACCAAATTATCTATTTTTGATAATACTTTCTTATTCTTACACTTGAGGGAGCGGGAGAGGGAGCGGGAGAGGGAGAGGGAGAGGGAGAGGGAGAGGGAGAGTACGGAGTTCGTCGGAGTTATATAAATTGCAAATCTCAATACACTAGCTGGGAATTCATCCACGTGACGGTATTGAAGCCGTGCAATTCAATTTTCTTGTTGTGCTACGTATGGTGTGCTTTTCTCCCATGTACATAATTTTCAATAAAACAAGCACTTTTGTTGGAACGCTTATATTTAGTGTCGACATTAGCGAACAGTAACAAAACAATATGTGCGCACAAGGTGAAGCTTGGCAATGGAGAGGCGAACAGTGTTACACGGGAAGTTAGCTAGACTTAGCGATACTTCTGAGTCCGTTCTATGGTCTACTCTGTCTATTGAATCGCCTAACCCGTAACACTCACTTGTACATATTTATCAATAACGTGAAATAGGACCAAGACGTCTTGATTATCTGAAAATAAGAAATTAATCGTTAATAACAAGTAGCCAATTACAGCTCTATAAATGCTAATAGATTATGCGGCCGTACGTGCATACAAGAGTATGAGGCCTTGAATGGAGCAGATGATTCAATTAAGTTCAATTACAGGTGAGGCTCTTTAGAATAATCCATGAGAGAGGATTGAAGTGTCCGATATATTAGTGTCTGCCTACCGCTCCTCCATGTCGCCGTTGAACGCTGATCACACATAATACTTACTGTAGAGTAGCTCGCCAGAGAGACTACAGAGAACCCGTAAGTCGTTAAACGTACTTCCTTTTGAGCCCTGCAAGTAGTTACCACCTATGAGCGTGCATTGGTTTAAAAGTAGTCTTACAAATAGTACTCGTAAAGTGCCAAAATACAAATCGTATCCAGTTGTCTAATTCCCACGTCTTACATACTAAAAGGAGTCGTAGCACGCTAATTATGTGACGACAGGGAAGGCCTCACCACCACCACATGTGCCGAGGTAAGCAAGGCGCGCGTAGACAGGCCTTGTGTGAAAGTCCGTTCATGGCCAATCTCAATAAGCTTGTCTGCGAGGGGCACGTGGTGCAGTAACAATTGGTGGTACAACGAATGCTCACACGAGCTGACATACTCGCACGGGGGTGGGGCAGCACACGGCTTCTCATGTTAGGCAAAGGGGCATATGTTAAGCACCATAAAGTTAAGAACTTACACCCACAATATCATAATTGGTACCTGTGAATCATAATGAGAATGCACTTTTTAATTTTCTTCGAAGAGATGTACCACCCGCTATTGTACAGCGCTTCCGAAACTCCAGTGCTCTGAATGAAATTAAACAAAGAAGTATTTTAAACGACCCCTAGAAACTACACCTAGTACCTAGGTACTACACATCATATTTAATGCATACACTACAACGCGCACGCTAAGTACCACGAAGCTCATTCGCGTTTTGTACTCCACTCGCACTATTCTACATATACTTACGGCATCCAGGAGTCGCTGTCCGTACCAGCACAGGAACCATATCTGCGTGGCTGCCGTCACCAGGAACAGCTTGTATATCAGCTCGTTCCACTTCTCTACGAACTGATACAAAGCCGTTACGGCAAGGTTGGTCGACAATGATGCACGTGCATATAAAGTTTTCACTAGTCGATTGACACACACGCTATCGCAGCTGATAACATTGCGCATAATGCATAACATTGCACTGATAAACTCTGGGCACCGCGCCGGCGAGACCCGCCCTACATGCGCTAAAGCGTGGGACGGGTGATAACCGCACTCGGCCAGCGACCGACACTATACTTTTATCATATTTCTCATTCTGAGAAGCTAATTAAGAAATACTAAATTATGGTGTCTAACTAAAATCTGTAGCTCTTTAAATGATGGCAATTCGACAGGCTCCTATAGTCCAATGTTCCAATTCCAAGTAGGCTGTGACATACAAACTCCATAACTCACTAACATTTTGTGTTTTCGCAAGTTGCTTATAATTTTATTATAACCTAGAGCGCAGAGACTTTTGTGGCTTTCGTCTAGATAGACTCTGAAACTCAGTTTCATTCGATCAATTATTTTGCCACAATACACCTTTTATTAATCATTATGACCTGATTTCTCGAATGATATTGATTACAAATAAAATTAGAAAACGAATTGCTAGTATTATCAGAAGCAATTCAGTTCAATAGCTCCGAATATAAAAGAAAAAAATAATATAGTAAGCGATAGTCGATAAACGTTTCAATTTAAGTACAGTTTAATTTAGGAACAAATTTACAATTTAAGACCACTCAATATTAATAATACCCCTAGTAACTCTAAATGCAGACAGTAAGGAAGATTTGAAACCTGTTTAAGTACTACGTGCTGCTAACGTGTGTGTCGGTCACAGTAACATCAGATAGCACAATACAAAACAGTTTAAACAGAGAATTGGGAGAACACACGTAAAAATGAATATCAGTACTCACGACTACACAGAACCCGCACAGGCAGATGATAATGGAGCTATTCAAGAAGTTTATGAGCAGCGAGAACGTGAACATGTCTTCCACGTCGCCCGACAACCTGAACACAGACCAAAACTATATCTCATTTCTACCATGACTCATTCTCGCTCCTCGTTTTGCTGGAGCCGGATGGTAAATACCTTATTAATGCGTTATGCCGGCTGATGACTTCAAACAGTTCCGCACTGTAGCTAGACTCCTCATTCACAGAATCCACATGCTGACTCTCATGTACGGCGCTCAAGGCTGAAATAAAAATTTACGAAATGCCATTTTTGTACTGAGATAAATTGTTTAATATAAATAATAGATCCTGGAGATCAAGTTAATTGTAGTGCTGTAAATACTACTTCTGTTACTTTACTGATTACAGTACTGATGGTTGACGCACGCTAAATTATAGGATTGACTCCCTCGAGATAGATTGGTGCTGAGATAGATAAAGTGGACTGCTCACCGCACGAACGGCTCCATTTTGAAATAACTTCACATTGAGCGTCACAAGGTGGACAAATTTTATTAAATCATCCATTAAATCTGTCTGAGTAGCGTTCTGAAATATTTTGGACACGTACTGGGAAGGAAACCAGACAGTTTGGAAAAACTAGTGCTCACCGGCAAGATCGATGGCAAGCGACCAAGAGGGCGTTGCCCGAATCACTGGTCGGATCAAATAGGCAAAAACGTTAACATGTCAATGAGCATGACATGCACCTACGCGAGAATCGCTCCTGTTAAGCGGGATCATGATCTTTACAAATGAGGACCGACTTAGGAGAGTAAGTAAATAAATGTTCCCTCATAAAATGTGCACGTAGTGTTATTAATAGAGAAAGGTGGAGAGGTCTCGCACAGGCGGCAACCAACTCATTAGACAATCCATGATCACAACTACTCCGCCATGAGTATACGAACTAGAAGAATAAAAAGAAGATATGATAGAATATTTTATTTACGTAACTCGAAATTCTTAATTGACGTCTCACTGAAAGAGCTCGAAGAAGTTGCTTATAAATTGTCGAGCCATGTACCTATACATAGAACCGTATAAAAGCAAAACAAAAGTTATATTATTTTTAAATACATATATGCTTTTCAGTTTTCTAGAACGTGCCGGAATATTCATTCTGTTGAATATTGGCCACACTTTTTAACAGATTTCTCAATATCTTTTTGTCAGTCACTCTGGTATTATAGAGGGTAATGCATAAAAAAAATTGTAATACAAGCGTCACAGTTACAAATTAATTTTATTTATTTAGATCGTTGATGTCGCAACAAATGCACATACTTATGACCTTATAGTGGTGGTGTCGCCATTTATATTTTTGCAAATTGCATGTCGCAGTATGAATTTTTACTTATTCTATATATTCGTTTTGCTCCGACGCAACTTGAATAATATTTTACGTACCTAAAGAATATGTGTCGACAAGTTGGCCGTCGACAGGAACGCGGAATATCGCCGTGATCCTGACAGCGAGCAAGTCCAGTTGCAAGGTGATGTGGCTCATGAACACAAAGAACAACAGGTCGCCGGCCAGCATGAACCATACTGTGATGATGCCTGGAGAATATGAAAATGAGTGAAAAGTAGACACAATTATGTTTTTAAGGATATGATGATGGACGAAGACTAGAAATAGGCTCACACCTTATTCCGTAGTGATACGAAAACGTAACTGGTGCAACGTGAGAATGTATTACACTTCTCTGCCTACCTCTTCGGACATTACAGGCGTGACGTTAAGTTAAAGATATGCCGAACGAACATGGGAGAAAATGCAGATGGCCCGCCGGGGCAGCGCCGCCACTGCACCAATTATTACCATACTTACCATGAAGCAATTGTTAGTACCTATAACAATTCGTTTCGTCAGAAAGGTGTCCGTTACCCAGCCACGTGTACTGGAGGGGAGCATGTCAGTCTTCAGGAGTAGCAACGCGTCTGTGACGACCCTCCATCAGGTCCAACTACTACTACTTGAACTACTTGTGACAAACTCGTATATTGTACTAACTAATCGAATAAAACCAACTGTTCCTATTATAGTATACGTCATGTAGGTATGCCGCTCTATGACACCAGTAATATTTTAAGAACATACAAGAAATTTCCCTATCCAGTTAGATCTAACTTGTTTCCCGAATTATCTTGCAAGCTTTAACATTTATGTTGATCGATGAATTGTAATACTTGTAACATTGCCCTCGTCATAATCTTCCTGAACAAATAAAATGATTTGGTTTAGTTTAATTTAAAACATGTAGTTAAGAAATTAATACAGTAGGGGCTCGTATCAAAGTGTAGATGAATTCGTTAGAGCAATGTTGGCTGTAAATATCTAATTTTATTCGGTTACAATCAATCGACTCGTTATTTCATAGTAACTACAACAAGTGCGTCGTTACGTACAATGCCAAGTCTGCAGCGCCAACATGATCGGATAGATTCCACTCTGGAAAGGGTCGAATGGCAGCCAGTAGAAGAAAGACAGAGTTAACGGTACTTCTTTCCCCAAGAGTCGCTTCACAACGTTTATGATAGGAGGAGACGTGAAAATCGTATTCAATGCGATGTTGCACCAATAGTATGCTGAAATATTATGTGCATTTTACAATTAACACATCATATATAAAATAAGATAATGTTGAACTAACCAAGAGGAGTTTTCTTTATATGTACTTGTATATAATTATATTTATGTAGTACCTACAAGATGTCCCAGTTATCCCAATGAAAATGCAATAACTTATCACAAGATGTTCTCGCTGTGTTAATTATATACAAATAAACAACTGCTAAGCATGTTTGTTCAGGAATGATGACTAGACCCAAGACAAAAAGTATATCAAACCCTTAGATATATATTGAAGTTGCTTTGACGCCGTATTAAGGACGATGTGCTCTTCTGTGGTGACTTCACGCTGCGGCCACATGCTCCTTAGCTCGCTCACTAGATGGTCGCACAGCGGCCGGCAGCGCACGATATTGTACGACTTCACCATTGCTGGAAAAACAGCTTTCAAGGGCGGTGCTTCAACGTGGAAACAGTTCAACACAGTCGAAAAAAGTTGAATACAGAGAACATGTAACCAGTGTTTTGATTTTTCGTGGTTGTGGTAGAACAACAGTGCAAATTCAATATGAAGTGACCTAATTTTAGAAAATAGAAAATTGAAAATTTGAAAATTGAAAATTGAAAATTGAAAATTGAAAAATTGAAAAATTGATAATTGAATTATTTTGTCCTATAGTACCCTTATCATGTAGTGTAATGATTTTATAAACACTGGCCCGTTGGTTCAGTGGTTAGTGAACCTGACTGTTGCGTCGAGGGTCGTGGGTTCGATTCCCACCCAGATTAAATATTTGTGTGATGAGCACAAGTATTCGTTGTGTGTCTGGGTGTGAAAAATAAAAAAAAAACTATTTAGGTACATACATATATTTATATGCATACCTATGTACATATACATAGTGAAGAGAGCTTGTAGTAAGTTAACCAGATGGCTGATAAACTACATAATAATGATTGATATTGTTATTTACGAGTATAAGTAGATACAGAAACCTTATTGCCAAATTACCGAGTAACATGTATCCTACACAAGGGAGCATTTGGAACAAATCCCATAAGGAGCCTTCTGTCGCTGTTTGTATCATATTGATCAGCTCCAACGTCGTCGCTATGGCTATATTGAAGAATTCCAGCCAGTATAAAATATTCCAACATAATCTGCAATAAAGCAAACTCCAAATCTCTTATTATTTCCTGTTTGTTGTTTGTAACTACCTCGTGGGTCGCGTTGGTCGCAAGCGCGACTGCCGATCGGGAGGGCCCGGCTCCAAATCCGGGCCGGGCACTATTAAATTTTCCTAATATACATTTCTAGAATGCCTCGGAGCCTGGATATGGGCCCGGTGTACTCGTATGGTAATAGGCTCACCACCGATTCTATGGTAGGACGTAAACGTAACTGGTGAAACATTGGAGTGTTCTAACGTCCCTGCCTACCTTCGTGACGTTTCGTTATGTTACGCTTGTAATTTTATTTTACCTAATATTTATTTGTGTCAGATTATTGGAAATTCTAAGTATTACTACCTTGTTTATACACAAAATAATTATACTATTTTTAATTATCTCGTATATCTATAAAGCTATCCGATTATACTGTTACCACAGTATTCGTTAAATATGAATGTACCACTACAAGCTTGACTTCTCGCGAGAATTTTAGGTCTCTCGCAGTCAGTACTTTTTATCCTTAACATAAATCTAGAACTGAAGCGATAGTGTCTCAAACTCACCTGCGAAATTTAGAGTCTTTCATCGTGACACGCATTCCAACAATCTTAAATACTGATTTAGGAATGACGAATGTTTCTTCGTAGGTAGTTAAATCATAATTGAAAACCTGATCAATAAAACTAAAATGTTAGTAAGTGATGTATGATAGTATGATTTTATTTATTTATTTATTTATTTATTAAGGCATGCCAACTAAGTACATACAATGACCTTAAATTAATGTTACACTAGAAAAATAGTTAAATCTATGCACTTAAATTATAGGCTTGCACAACATTAAAGAGAAAAAAAATGTCGCGTTAACGTCCATAACATTTACCATGCATATTATCAGTGCTAATAACAAAAATTAATAGAAATTACATAATTTATATAATTCCTTTAAATCTGTCATCTTCCACCCAACTTCCAACAGTTAGCTTCATGTGCAATTTTATCAAAATCTGTTTAGCTCAGTCGTGAGCTAGTGTTGGGTGAACACGGAGGAAGTGTTACTACTGTATCATCTGTAGGTACACAATGTAGGAAAAATGATCTTTAATAGTTCTCGCTACGTCGTTGATCACTAGTTTTAAAATGTTCCTCGCTTTATTCCTACATCGCGCAAAAAGTAGTTGAGCCGATGTCAACGAAATTCAGTGTAGTGATAATGTATTATTATACCTAGTCAAAAGAGAAGATGTTTTCTATGGCGAAAACATCACCCGTTTCTACTAGAGCGCAAGGAAACTCGCATGTGACTGCTAATCATTGATATGTCCTAGAATATCGAACCTAATAATCTCCTGAAAGGTCGCAATGATGTATCGAAAAGCCAGTATACAAAAGCGTACGTGAACCCAGTATAACGTCGTGGAAGTCCTTGTCTATGGCGTTGTTCACGCGCCGGTGGCGAGGGGTCACGTAGTGGGGCAGCAGATCGGAAAGAAAATCGTTGGATTTCCCGCTGGACTCTGACGTGTAACTGACATTGTTGTTTTTCGTGGAGTTGCTTGTAATGTAACCTGAAAGAAAAGTTTAACAATAGTAATCAAAATAGGTTACCTACATTGAAAATATTGCTGTGAATCTGGTTTTAAAAATTATTCTTCCGAATTTCAGTCAATTATTAGCCGTTTCTTGTGTGCCTATATACCTTTATAGTTCTACAAACATGTGCGACATAATTCATACAGTATTTCAGTATTTTTAAAGATTATATGGAACACTAAAATGTTGACTTTGACACACAATAAATGATTTGTAATTTTATCTAAAGACTTATTTATCATATTTTAAGTAGGTATATACCTATTCTTTTTAATAGTGAAGTGAAGTTAAAAACGCTTACAAGATAACCTTGATACAGTCCTAAAGCTCTTCTCTTGCTAGTTCTGTTAATTTAACATTGTGAATTTTTAGTAAACAAAGTTCATTGACATTTGTTTATTGAAAGTCACAATAATTCAGTTCAACAGAAGTCGAGATTTTTTTAATGAGAATAATAACCTTTGGCGTGACGCAGCGTGCCTGCTGAATGTGCAGCTGAAGGCATCTGACATTTGGATATCAGATCCATCGACGTATCCAGCGATGTTCTGCGTGTTAATCTGCATAAATAAATCAAAAAACCTTAGTGTATATATTTTTTTTATCATCATCAACAGCCTGTCTTAGTTCTTTAAAAGCATAACACTTCTAACATGCGTCGTTTATAGCTATAGTATCCGCGTTGGGTATGTCGGTTAAGGATTGAAATAAGCCACAAAAGATATTTGGAAACATCCTGAAAGCGTTTGGCAATCGTCTGAAAGCATTTGAACACTCGCGACGTATTATTATACATATAAAGCATGACGCCAATATTTTCCGATGCATGGAATGACAGCGCAAAGCGTGAGGCCTTAAGTAAGATTATAAAACTTTTCGAAATGTCTTCCCCCTTCATATGCAATTCAATTTCGCAGGTAACATTTGTTAACAAACAAAAATTCGAAATAGAAATGTACTTATTACTTGTGATTTTCTTTTTTCGAATATCCATATTTCTGCTGAGGCAGCGTAGACGAAGAATCTTTTCTACTATTTCTTATATGACTTTCTTTCATCTCCCTGAAATAAATTGCAACATTAAGCTCAGTTTTTATTATGTTTGTGTTTGATCAACACTATTGCAAAGTTGGTTAGAATAATTTATTTTCAGTTTAAAACCGCACTTTACAAAGCGCTAGAATTAGAAGAGTGAGGCCAAATTCGAACTTGCTGAGTATGTTACACTTCGTATCGAAAATCAAATTGTATGAATAAAAGTTGCTTGGCGATAAAATAGAATGTATCGGTGGTACTATCATTATAGGTACGTACATATAAAAAAAGATACCTGTATTGCGTGACGGATAAGCGAAAACCATTACTACAAATATGATACGCTGAAATAGATTTGTTTGTTTGTTCGCGTTAAACTGTGAAATTACCAGCTGGATTTGATAAATTCTTTTTGTGTACTGTAATCAGTTTCGTAAGAAGTGCTATAGGGTACCCAGAGTGATGCTACAAATGTTAGAGAGTCTAAGTATTGATACTTGTAAAGAGAGTAAAAGAAAAATCGCTACATAAATGCTTTAAATGTGTGTGCTGAAGAAATGATTATATTATTAATACCTACGTATAAATAATGCAAGTACTACAAAAATATTGGTTCCAGGTTGACCCAGTAGCTCGGAGTTCCACTTGTGCCTTTTTTTATAATATGACAACAGGTTCACCTTCTATTTCCTTTATAGACGTAAATTTTAATAGGTGGATCGTTGGAGTGTATTACACTCCTATCCCTATCCCTGCGGAATACAGATATGAAGAAAAAAGATATATTTACATTTATGTCCCAATATCGAATAAGTAGTGAGCCTATTGCTATACACCGAGCACATATCCAAACTCCGAGCTACTA
>DWFO01004805.1:0-11054 GCA_018246595.1 Mimoniades nurscia nurscia
AACGCACCAACATAACGCCGTAATAAAAAATATAACGAAATTGATTACTAATTATAAAGTTATACACTTAAAGATGTGCTGTTTCATGAACATAAATAACAGCAATGTATAAGTGAGACACCATCGACCAGTGAAGCGGCTGAAAACTGAATGTTCTGAATATTTCGCTGATGAGTTGAAAGTAACAAAGCAGGTATGTCATTATCAAATTTATAATTATCCGCATAATCATTTTTTATTGACAGATAAAAACACAACCTTTGTTAAATTGTTATATACAAAAACAAAATTTTAATGTGCAACATACGAGTCTAACAAACATTACATTTTAATAAAATAAATGATTCAATATTGTCAAGTAAGTCTAGTAACTCTGATAGTGATAGTCTATATGAAGCACTTAGGTAAGAAATAACTGTAACACAGATCAATAAAGAAAATCACAGCGATGAAAAAAAAACTAAAACATAATGAACGTTAAAACAGAGTCCAAAAATATATTAGGTATATGTATAAATTACTTCAAAGATTTACGGAATTGGAAAAAAAATATTACACAAAAAATAGGGAAGCTTTTACGAAGAATAGCGGACATAAATAATGGCAGTAAATAACAGTAAAATATCGAAAGGCTGAAAACTGAATATCCTTGGGTTTCCGGAGCCCGCAGCCGAGAATGGCAGAACGGATATTCGCATAGCCGCGACTTTTGCCCAACCATAGATATTGTTTCCAGCCGGAGTAAAAAGTATATTTGTATTAAGATTGCTTATTAAACAATAAAATAATAATAAAAAAATTAAGTTATTCAAAATGATTTTGTTCGTCATTAAATTTTTTCTTATTGTTTTCTTTTTTAAATCCACAATATATTTGATATTGTATTTATATTATCCACTTTATAGTCCTAGTGCTACTAAAAGAGATTTCTTTCAATAATAAAAAAGCGCCATTGTATGTAACTTCTTACATATGTATTTTTTCTGATTCTAACTGTACCTACATAAAATTATGAAATTGACCAAAAGTGTCCTTGTTATTTATAAACACTTTTGTTATTGCTACTCTAATAGTATTGAAATTTTAATAGAATTACACGCCCACATGCATAGCTTATAATAAGCGAAAATACAGCCATGTAATAAAAATAATACTTTTTTCAACTTAACTAAATACCTTTCCATATAACGTTCACTACTTCAATTCTTTGACAGAAACTCCTGCCGTGCCGCACGTTTTGTGCATATTGATCTCTTTCATTTTCTTTTTCCGGCCCCAGTTTTTGTTCGTATTTGTCCCCATTCAGAAGCTCCCAGTTCATCCAAATTTCATTTCGCTAAAAGACCTACGTAAAGGGCTTATGTGCAAAACTTTGATGAGAGCCGAATAAATTTTTAATTAAAAATACGACTTTACATAACAGTGAATCATAAACGAATACGTTTTTGAAAGCATTCAACCGACTATCATTTGCACTAAAAACAAAACCCATTATCTATGCCCCGTTCGCGCTGGCCGGAACCGTGGGGGAGCGCGGAAGATTTGAAATTGGAAGCAAATAAGCGTTAAATGGCGGCGTGCGCTGTCATAACGTCATTTGGCGTTCATCAGCGGGCGAAACAGCATCTCCGTTTGGTGCACGTTTTATTAGCGTAAGGAATAGCGGGGCACAGTCACTCGGAAATTGAGATTTACATCGGG
The DNA here is from genome assembly GCA_018246595.1 of Mimoniades nurscia nurscia. NCBI lineage: Eukaryota > Metazoa > Arthropoda > Insecta > Lepidoptera > Hesperiidae > Mimoniades > Mimoniades nurscia. The sequence goes on from DWFO01004805.1 coordinate 1,702, forward strand.
GAATATACCAAGGCGGTGATTGCATTTTCTTTGGAACTGCAGCGTCATTTAATTTGACTTGAAGGCTGAGGACGCTTGGTCCGACTAAATTGTGCCCCGCTTGAGCTTCGTATTCGTCTATGAACGATATGGATCCTCTTAATTCAATAAAATCACGTTGAACGTGAACCTTACCTTTTCATTATTACTAAGCCTTCATTTTGAATATTTTACAAATCAATTTCATTAACATGCAACGGTTATCCCTTATTCGTGCTACAAGAGGACGCATGCAATTATCAGCACATATCATGCTATCACTTGGGATTTTCGAATGATGCCTCCGTCATAAAAGTTACCTTTATTTCCTCCTCATCAAATAAGACGAATCTATACATAAACTTCGTTTACCTGTTTTATTCTTTTGGGGATTGAATTTTGGAAAATCTTTTCTTATCGCGTGCTTACATCATAAACGGAATTCACTATTCAAATTTGGCGCTTCCATTTTCAACAGTTTGGGCTATATTTAAAAACTAGAATCTGATAATCTTCCACCTGTAGTGTTGTATACTTTTTTCCGTTGGTATGTGTAAAAACATAGCAGGTATATTGCTATAGATTTTTTTTTAAATTTATAATAGTAAATTTGTGAGCAAGTAATTATAACCAGTGCCGTGTACTTGTAATTACGAAAGTATCTATAACTTACAGTGCTCCATACATCAGAAAGATCTCTATTGGTATCACGTATCAATTGCCGAGAAAGCGTATATAATTGTTCCCTTCAGTGTCAATGGCTAATGTAGCACAAGTTAAAGCTCTCCATAGAAATCTTGAGCTGCGACGGATGAGGAAAACGACACATTCGAATAAAGTTTGAATGCTGCAGCAGGAACATCTAATCCACCACTAGCAAACTTGAGTGAAGAGTTCTGTGCATTCAGGGGTATTATGGGTCTATTGCTGGTAATCCTGCGCCAATAAATTGAAGTCTGTGCAGTGGCCACCGATGGGATGGGAATGAGACACCGTCTGACTCCACCGACAATGGGGATGCTGAAACAAATTCAGAGCTAGCCATGCTGAAGATCATCAACACCACAATGGGACTATTGGACATAGATATTGAGCTCCTCTATAAAACGATATCGTCATCCTAGGTACACCAACTACAAGTCTGCATTATATTTAGGCTTATTAACAAGTCAATATATAAATGAATGAATGAATGACTTTATACCATGCTGAATAAATGACGGAAAGAACGAATGAATAAACGAATAAATGAATGAAATTATCAATTCATCAGTCAGATAATGAATTAATAAATAGCTTAAAACTTCTTCATTAAATATATCTCATTCGATGCGAGCTCGAAAAATGTAACGTATACAATATCTATAATATCACACGCAAACGGCGTGGAATCGTAAAACAGAGTTGTGACGGATCCATCACCCGTCTTATTACCGTTCATATGAATGAGAGATGATATTTTCTTTCAAATTTCATTTCTTCAATCGATCCATAGCACTCGGTCGCTGCCAACCGTATGAACGTAATCAAATACCACCATATGAACGAAAATCAATCGTAGTTTCTCCAACACAGAAATGTTTACAAGTTAGAGAATGTAATTATTTTTGTTGTTTTCTTATTTTAAAGCTTTATAAAAAGTTTAGTCCAACAGCCGGTAACTGAAGAGAATGAAAACTGTTTTGTAAGAAATAATTGCATTCCAATCGTAAATTACTTACTAAAATTATTATATTTTTTTAAATAGTACAATAATTTTAATACCTTCATTGTTGCAGTATTTGAAAATTATATGTCAAAAATAGTACTCATTCTAAATTATTAAAACTTCGTAGGTATAGCTACATAGAACTGTTTTAACAGTATCTAAGAATATGAGCCGAAAAAAAACATTAAACACTTCTAGACAAATGTCTGTTACGCAAATCGTTTCATTTTCAATTTGAATCTCGCAAATACTTTAAAATGTCAGGCTATTGTGTTCACCAAAACCAATAATTACCAGATAAGAAGACCGATACAAATCTACACTGAAATACCAAAACGTATTATTATTGAATATACATCTTTTAAGACGAATCTAAACAAGTCTTCGAGCTCCATTATGAGATTTAAACGTTCAATTTAAACTCGACAAACACCAAACAGAATCAGTTAATGGAATTAAAAAGTTGATTATCGGCAAATTGACTGCAAACTTCTTGTGTCTGATGGCCCTCCGGAATGTCAACAGGCTCGGAGCGAAGAAAGAAATGAGACCTGCCGACTACCATCTAAATTGGTTATTCCGTAGCATATGGGTAAACTGTGGGCGATAAACGATTTCCCGCCAAAAAATGTTTGGAATACAGATACCTATAGGTAATAGCGGTTGGAAACGAAGAGCATTTTCTAGGCACACATGGTACATACTAGGCTGCATCTCGCTTTTTATCAGGTCTAACGCGGGCCTATTGTTAAATGTATACAAAAAGCTGAAGATCAAGCTAAAAGGCGTGTTAATGAAGAGGCTTATGTCTAATGACATTAGTAACAAAGCATTTATATTTTTCAGTTATAATTCTGTAATTACGAATGAATTAGTGACTTGATGTTAGGCTGTTATGAACGCCACAAATACATACGAGTATGTTCATATGTTTAATATTTGAGTTTCAATATTTAAATATCGTTATAGATGCGGCCTAGGTTACTTAGTGTTATTATAGATCAGCATACAACGTATTCATAGTTAGTCTGTACGACACCAATGCTCATCAGAATGAGAAGGGTTAAGGCCAACGTTAATACGGAGTACACAATCTCATTATTTTGGAAAAACTCTCAAGCAATAAATTATTTTGTTTGGAGCAAGTGAATATTATTATACCTACAATAAAATATATACGTACTATATAACAATGTCATGACCGTATTTTCCTGACAGGGTAGGCAGTGAAATTTAATACCCAACAAGGAGTATATGTGTATGTAAATAAAACTTTGAATACAAAAAACTATTAGAGACAGATCGGCCGCGCGACGAGCCGCGCCACCCCTAATCGCGCCCCAACAATAGCGTATAATTTTCCCTGTGTCTGTTTGTCTAACCACCGCGATCTGGAATTAAACGCACGACAAATAAATAATAAACATCTTAATCCATTTGCGGCTACCGATCTGACACTTTGGGGCGTTTATAGACAAGCAGTCTTGATATGCGTATTATAAACGGATTCGTGGCCAACTTTCTCTGTCCTGCTTCCAGGTAAGCGATAAAGTATGTTGTATACCTAATTTGTATGATCCAATTATGATGTAAATCTATTAAACAATATTTAATAGTGTTAATACATATATCTATGCCATTACAAGTGACTGATTTAGTTTCGCCGCTGAATTTCTTTTAATTATTCAACACTATAGTGTCTAATTGGACTACATTACTGAGCTATTATGATTTAGAGAAAGATAATTTATATACATTTCATGGAATAAATTATAAAATATACCGAAAATAATATTATTAGAAAAAAAGTAACATCACGCCTGTAATCCCCGAAGAGGTAGGCAGAGGAATGTAGAACACTCCCACGTTTCATCAGTTACTTTTAAATCCCATTATGGAATAGGTGGTGAGCCTATTGCCATATACCGGGCACATATCCAGACTCCAAGCAACTACTAGAAAATCTAAATTAGAAAATTTTGTAGTGCCCGACCCGGGAATCGAACCCAGGACCTGCCGAATAGTCGCACTTGCGAACAACACGAACTACGAGACAGCTTTTTTATATTATGAAATCGCTCTAAACTTATTAGAATAATCGGTTCATAGAATGGTTATAAATATTGCTTTTAATACTACAGTTTTTAAATTGTATTTTACGATAGTAGTCTATTCTCAATTCTCATAACAGTTGAATATTAAATCAATAGTCTTCGGTTGACACATCAACCGATGTACTATAGTTCAACTGATCTATTTAACTATTTTGTTTACTGCCATTTCTGAAACGTTCATAACTCTATTCACTACTTGAAGATCACACCAAGTGTACAGCAACGCGATTGGCAAAGAAAACTATGAATGACGGCTCAAAACCGTAATTTTACAGCCAAATTTATAATTAGGCAGTTTCTCGCTTATGTAACATGCGTGCGTTGAGATAATAACGTGTGTGAGGATTTTGAGAAAACTTTTATAACGGAGGCATTGAACTAACGATTGAGATTAAATTTTGTTATTAGAAATTTTTCATACTGCACATACGTATGCTGTTATATAAAATGTAATTCATACCGACTGACTGGCCGGTTGGAGAGATTGTTGGTGAATCTAATTATTGAACTGCGTGTCGTAGGTTCGGTTCTAGATGTGGGTATAAATATAATATACTCGTAAGTATGTATGGTGTATGTATATTTATATGTAGTTTATCAACCGTTCAATTTCCATAGCATAGGTTTTACCTAACTAATTAAGTTACTAATCAGGCTGACTTCAATCGGGTATCGATACACTCAAAAAATGTATTTTTTTCTAAATGCTAATTTTAATTTTATCACCTAAATTATAATTTTTTCAATAACAATAATAACATACTGTGCATGCTTAAAGGTAAATTATGTATTCATATTTGCACTACAATTTTCTGAGGTAAGGTAAAAATCATTTGCGTAATCAATGTATCAAATCGGTCGTCAAGAATGTAAAAAATAACGACAAATAAACGTAACCTAAGCCCACATTCCCTAGAACCACAGTTCAGGTCTTTGAATATATAATGTCCAGTTTGCAATAACATTCGATAAGTATGAAGTCCCGTCACGCAGAGCCTGCGTGAGTGTTTTGATGTCATCACCGTTCCTGGTGCATGCAATACCATTGTATGGAATGTAGGAAGTGCGAATTTACATAATTATGTAGATATGATGTATGAAGGGCGCCAAAGGCGAAACGAGATCCATTTCACCAGGACCTTCTCATTGGACTGTGGATTACGACACATCCGCAAAAAAAGTATTATTTATAATATATGATATATTGAATTAATTTTATATCGAATAATCGAGTGTTTAATAATATTTTATTTGGACCTAAAGTTTAATCCAAAAAGTTGGGGAGATCTAATATCGCTAAATAGCATAAAATTTATTTATTTGTCTGTCAGTATTTCCGCTACACATTTTGATCTCGGAACTACGTGAAGAATGTCCTTACAAATGTTTGGAGAACGTGTGAATATAAATACGACGTGTAAAATGTAACTTGAAATCAAAGTTGTGATGAATATTGTTTTCATTTAAAAAACTCAAGTTTTCAATTTCTCAAAAATCAAGGCAAGTTGACGTATTAAATAAGAATAACCCTCTTCATTAACAAATAACGGGCTTGAAGATGATGATATTCAGTTAGGTCGCATCGTAATTTACAGTCTAGACTAAAGCATAGTTAAATACTAAGTGGAAAAACGTGAGAATACGAACAGTGAGCGCCAGAGAAGCTCGTCAAGCGACGCATCGAGGTCGATGAGTGGATGACAAACAGCTAATCACATCAATACCATTACGATGAGCATACAAATAAATTTTAAAATAAAAATGAGTGTATTTTATGTCATTAAATACGAACACACTCACGCGATTTTATATGTCGTCACTATGTTATTTATTTACAGAAACAATGTAAATGTTTATTGGTAATTCGGAAACACGAGAGTTGGAACTGCTACGAGTGCATAACAGATTAGAGAGATACTCGTACGAGTGACTGAGAATCAGCGTTTCATTTAATAACGATGTCGTAACTTCAAAAGCTGAGTCAGTTAATTCTGTTTTTTGTATTTTTTAAGAATTTATATTCTCAGTCTTCGTCAACTGCAGGTTTGTAATATTCTATCCAGGAAGTCACACAAACGACTCATCATCTGGATGTTCGTCTGGTTATTTACCTCACTTTAGACAACACTAAGAACTAAAAAATACCTAAAAGTTTTATCCTAAAAGGGACTTCCGAATTTCGAAAATTATACCTTAAAGAAATTAAGTAAGTTGCATTGAAATACAGACTGACTGTCTCGTTGGTCATGTTGGTTGCAAGTGCGACTGTTGATTTGCAGGTCCTGGGTACAAACCCCAGGTCCTGCACTATAGGATTTTTCTAATTTAGATTTGCTAGTACTGATTGGGATTCTGGAAATGTGCCGGGTATATGGCAAAAGGCTTCACCACCTATTCCATAGTGGGACGTAAACATAACTGGTGAAACGTAGGAGTGTACTACATTCCTCTGCTTACCTCTACGAGAATTACAGACGTGATATTACGTTATGTTATATGGGAATACATTGATTGACAGATTCCCTAATAAAGTTCATAGACAAAAAAGTAAATTTTTTCGAAGAGGAATAAACGAGCGTAGGTACCTTTTTAAGTGTAGCAAATGAAGTAGAAATATTATCCGTGCTGACAAAAGTAGGATCAGGAACATGCAATATCTATGAAACTCGTACATACAATATCTACGAAACTCGTACGTCTGAGACTTTTCAAATTTGGAATTAAACGTGTATTGCAAAAGAAATTAACTGCCAAAGTGAAAACGGAAATATACTCCAATTTCCGGGTGGTTCAAAATTATTGCGTGAACAAAACTCATCATATGTATACAATAACTCAATTCGAACGCGTGTATGTTATAATTATATCTGATATAACAAGTTTTATTTCGTAGTCGGTCTCACGATGGAGATTTTGCGGCGGTACGATTAGTACGAATTCAACAGTGTTTAAATACAATAAAAAAATAAAGCTATATATGAAACACATACAGACCGCCAAAATTTAACTTCAAAGAATATCTGTTATAATCCACATGAAGTTGCGAACTACGAATTAAAATCGAATAATTTGAACCGGATACAAAACCACGCACGCATACAGGCACGCACGCATACGGGCACGCACGCATACGGGCACGCACGCCTAACGCATGAAGACATGCACGCAAAGAAACACACGCAACAAAAATGCATAGGTGAGAGGTGATACAGTTTTCCCAATTGGACATAGAAGAAAATAAATATGAATACATTATAATTATAGATTATGATCATAGATTTCCTTCTTAGATGAGTGGTCGTGAGTCGTTAATACTAATTGAGAAGGTTACTAATTGAAGGGTCTTGAAAAATTTCCATGTATGTATGGCTGTACAAATTAAATAAGAATAAAGAAGTCCGCGTGACGTAGCCGCAAGCCGCACTTGATTCGCTGTGCGTCGCGCGCAGCTAACTGGTTCATTTTTACTATCAATAAAACTTTCATCGTCATTATAACGATTATATGATAGAAATTTTTTTTGGAGTATATATAGATGATTTGCATGTTGTATAGTTATTGCCTTTTTAGAATATTCATATATAAATAAATATATGAATAAATAATAATAAGAATGTCAAAATGTATTTTATTGCAATAAGAAGAAAGCAAAAGAAAATATTATATATAAAATTTCAATATAAAAAATTATTTACTTATTCAGTTGTGTGTACGTCATTGATATTTTAAACAACGTTAAAAATACAATTCTCCAACCTACTCCTTTACTACTTTACTACTTCAGAGCGGTAGATGTAGAGTTTCTACATAGATGTAGAGTTTCTACATAGATGTAGAGTTTCTACATAGGTAAACGATGTCATAAATATATAAAAGTATACATGTATATAAATTCATTCTTTATTAATACAATAGCGAAATAATGTTTTAAGCCCTTTAAAGTACCATTTATCTACTGTATACATTTTTATTTCAATATTTCACATTAATTTCACAATTTTCCAATTTTCACCTGAAGCGTTATTAATATCGATGAATAATTTCGCTCTGGTTTTTGTCATCAAAAATAATATATCTATATAGGTACTATAAGGTATTTTTTCTGTGTGTATGAATTTTATTAATTTTGATGCGATGTAAAAAATGTAGAAATATACATACATATTGCCGCTTTGCTTCAATAACATAATACTGTCCTAAAATGTATTACAATATATTACGTTATTGAAGCAAAGAGACGATAATTATGTATATCTAAATTAAATGGAGATTTGGTGAGTGTATAAGGCAACATTCTAAATATTGGTGGTAGTGCTGTGAGTTTTCCCTCACGTCTGCCTAGCCGTGGTCGCATACGTATCACGTCATTGTTCGACATATTGACCTATCAAACCCCAACCGCAAGCATATTGCCTTTTAATGCAAACTGAATGAAAGTGAAGTTTAATGCTTTAATACGTATTTGTTTCATGGCGGTACCACACTAGACATCACGTAGAAATAGCCAATACAGTACATCCAATTATCAATAGGTTTCGCCAGTAATTAAAATATTCCTACATTTTGTAAGAGATGAATAGACTTTACAAGGATATGGTAGAGGGATGTCTCTGTCTGCTCGGTCTACCACAACGTTCAAAATACAACACAACAATTCACTAATATCAAACAGAACGATTATACTGTGGTTCATACAATACAATACAACTGTATTGTATTGTATGAACTCACCACTCATCTCAATTGCAGTAGTTGTTGACTGTTATTTAATTGTAAAATAAATATATAAACAATCTATAGTTAAACATAATGCATAAGAAATTGATTATAACTTTAAATGTTATACAAGACATATAATGTTAGCGAATGTATTTCCTGGAGCTTATGTAGTCATTTGTGAAATATTAAAGCTTTGAGGTAGTTATTAGTTTGAGTTTGGTCTAGAATAAATCATTGTGTTAGTTGTCATCGAACTGATGACGGCCATCTTGCCATGTTTTCTTCCACTTGCCGTATCTAGTTCCTGTTTGTAGTTTTCGCAGATTATTTTAGTTATACATATGGTCAGCCCTTTTCGAAGCACCTCTTACCTCAAGATACTATTCGAATTTTTATCATTGAATATGACTTAACGTAACCTGGTCCTCTAAAATGTTATCTAAGAACATGCAACATGCTAAATCAAATTTGGCAAGCTTTATTGTTCACAGCGAAAACCTGCGTCTAACAATAGAACGATAAAATTGCTTCCTGATCATGGTTGATCCCAAAAATATTGATAATTAATAATAACGTTCAATTAAAAATAATGAAATACTTTGTTCTAAGGTAACTTCACGCCTGTAATCCTCGAAGAGGTAGGCAGAGGAATGTAGAACATTCCCCACGTTTCACCAGTTACTTTCAGGTCCCACGATGGAATAGGTGGTGAGCCTTTTGCCATATACCGGGCACTTATCCAGACTCCGAGCACACTACTAGAAAATCTAAATTAGAAAATTTTTAGTAGTGCT
>DWFO01004806.1:0-11053 GCA_018246595.1 Mimoniades nurscia nurscia
CACGGAGCGGTTGATGCTGATGAGGGCGACGTCGTTGTCGCCGGTTTCCGGGTCGAAGCCCGGGAACACGCGCACAGTGCTGCTCTCCGTCACCAGCTCGGGACGAATGACGTTAACTGCGCCATAGCGGAGCCACACGAAGCGGACGCTGTAGAACGCGTTCGGAAAATTATAAATTAATAACTTGGCTTAACAGAAGATTGACTACATTTTTGTACCTCACCACCTGTTCTATCATGGGACGTAAACGTAACTGGTGAGACGTGGGAGTGTACTACACTCTTCTATCTACCTCTTCGGGGATTATAGGTGTGACGTTACGATGACTACATTTGACTATATTTAAAAAAAATTGCACTATGTACTCACTCCCTAACGCAGGAGGCGGTCGTGAGCACCCAGCGGTCGCTGACGAGCGTGCCCACGCAGGAGTTGAGGAACCCGCTGGTCGACACGGCCACGCGGAGGTGGACCACCCATGGGTTTTCTCCTAGAGCAGCTGCTGTTTGCACTGCACATGAAAAAAAACTACATAGGTTTTTGAAAATAAACAGTCATCATGCTTACACCCATCTCCTCTCAGCCCTCGGGGGAGGCCTGAGTCCAGCTGTGGACTTCAATAGGCTGATGATGACAATGATGCTTAATTTTTTTATCGGAACGTTGCAAAATCTAAAAGTTTCACTGTTGCTCACTTCCCGAGCTATTGGCATCAATTCGGAAAAATAGATTAGTCAGTAGACCGTTTCATGATAGTTACATTTAGTTTCATACTCGAAATAATATCGCAAAAAGAAATTGTAAACTGAAGCGTGGCAACATTTTCTAAAATAAAAGCACACTTAACCACATGGCGACGGTTGCGGCAACATTGTCAAGTCGCCGACTCCGCTAAATGTTGGAAAAACGTAAAAAACAAACTCTCACCTTGCGCACCGGTGCTTCGGCCCTGCAAAGGAAAAAAAACTGTTGAAATCTCATGAATTCAAGTGGACACGGTCTCGAGTACCAGATAAAATGGTGGAGTAAAACTAGATGCTGCAAGGACTTTTTGGATAGACTCCTCTCTCATAGTTCATTGATACTTCACCTAATCTGTAGACAAATGATCATTTCAGGATTTTTTATTACTAAATTATAACAATCTATACAAATAAAAAAATTGTAAGGAGGTAGCTTTACGTAGTGTTTTTTTTAAATAATTGCTATTTGTTGTGTACGTGTAGGTTTAACAAGTTTGAAATTTGCGTCATTCGTTTGTTCTAAAGCTGAAAACTAGTATATTTGGTTTGGTGACAACCGACGAATATTGACCAAGATACAAAAAAATCCCCTGTATATAAATAATATTTAAGTTTATTTTGTAAAGATTTTTTTTGCAAACAAGAAATAATGCCTGAGTACAGAAGAGTATAGAATTATATAAGCACTAAATACCCAACCGGACGGATTATAACGATTATATATTATAGGCGCGAGATAACGACGGGAATTAGCGTTGATTATTTTAAGCTGATTATTTGATAATTATCGATTGTCACAAACTACACTCACACATGTTTAATTTTATATAATCATGTGTACAGAGATTTTTTAAATAAGTAGGTATACAGTATAATTAAAATTTTTGATTTATCTACGAATTCAATACATAATTACATAAGTATGTAAAGTCACATGACTTACGTTGCTCAAATTATTTTTTACGACGAATTGATACTCAAATATTGTTGATTCTTAAAATAAGGTAAATGTACGGCGATATCCGATTTATTGTAGCATTTTATATCACTATTTCTTATCTCTGCAATGTACTAAACATATCTACCAATACGAGAAATATATAATTAATACATATTACCTTTCTCAAATAATTCGCCTCAAAACAAATAACTTGAATATAATTTTCGTTAATATCATTTGAAATAACATTTATATTTTTTTTAATTCAAGTATTTATGTATGTACAAGCACTGACACTCGATTTAAATGGTTAGCATATTATTATATCGTAATCTGGCAACATGGCGCGAAATTAGAAAAATCTATCTATAGCGCCATTCTCTGCATTTCGTACGATATGTACTCACCACAAGAAGCAAATCGAAATCGGATCATTTAACAGCCAATGCACTTACCGAATTGAGATATGAAACATGCCAAGGTGAATAGGAATTTAATAAAGTTATGTTGTAAGTATTAAAAAACAAGCGTGTTAAAAATAGGCATAGAAAACAAAAAGAGAAACTGCCCGAAAAGGTAGGCAGAGGAATGTAGAACACTCCCACGTTTCACCAGTTACTTTTAAATCCCACGATGGAATAGGTGGTGAGCCTATTGCCATATACCATATACCATGTTGATTAGTCTTTTTATTATATTTCAGACAAGATCTTTAAACATCTCATCTCTACCTAATGTGGTCATCTTCTTGAGAAATATGATTCGTGGTTCAATAGCAAAGGGCGGTATGGTGTTTTTTTCAATTACTATTGTATAAATTTACAATTGTTCTTCATGTTTTTTCTAAAATATCGAACTATGAACATCTAGTTTGCTTTTCCAATACACATTTGTTAAAACTTAGAGGTGATCAACTTGTATACAGGTACCTAATTTTCTTTAACATTTACTTTGTGATGTTGTTAATATGTCTACTGCAGGAAAGCTTTTTATGATGTTCGTAATATATTAGAATGGTTAAATTAATTTTAATTATTGATCTTTCGACCAGTGGGCAATCGTATCAAACAAAATAGATGCTTATAATCAATTCTGGATTCATAAAACTTCTGTATGAAGTTGGAGATTGTGGAAGTCGGTGTTATCATTCATTATCATTGATGATATTCGTTTGAATATTCGACAAAATGTACTTTTATTTTAGGAATTTGTACCTTTTTTATTATTTCAGAAATTACAAGAGGGGCCTTGATAAATGCGATGCCATTTACGAATATAGTAACAACGTTCAGTCTGCGTGGAAAATATATATTTGAAGTATTAAAAAAATGTATGACAGATTATTGGGTGGAAAAACCGTTCCAAGGGCCCTGGATGCCTCAAGTATCTGGTACCATTTATTTCTTATAATCTATATCACGAACTAGGTGATTTTAAAACCAGTATCATAAGCCTGGATATGAAACGTTCTAATTTGTATTCCATGGGTCACACTAACGGTTTTAATTCTAAAATCTGATCCGAAGTCGGAAGTGTATGAGTAGCAGCGGCTACTTGAGCACTACTTGCTCGTTTGCTTCACGGTTTGCCAAAACAAGATTGAACTTCGGAAGAAGGTTCCTTCTAGTTAAGGTTCGCATACTGATACTTTTATGCTAACTTTAATTTTAATATCTTTTTATTTTGATATTGTTCCAAAAACGAAACAAGTTTTATAGTATTGAGACAATAATTGTAGGTGACCATTCACAATATTCGGCGCTACAGAATTCTACGTCGCATCAATTGAAGTTGACTTTTGCAATCCTTTCAGGATTGAAGCTAAATATAAACGTAACAGATTTAAACGATGTTAATATCGAGGCTTCGGTAAAAGAAGATGGAATGCAACCGTTGGACATGGAGAAAGAATATCAAGTTACTACATTAGATTTTTTGCTGCGAGGCGGCAGTGGATTCAACGTAAGTGATCCATGTTATAATAAAAAACTTTAACATATCATATACTAGCTGAAGTCCTGTATTTTTACTACAGGACAGCTGGACTAGTTCTATTTGAGTTTGGATCCGAGTGAGTTAGTTCGGATCTATTTGAGGCTCTATTGCGGATTCATGAGCCCCCGTTGACCGCAGGGTGTTCGCCGTGGAAGCTATTTGTATATAGATACTTATGAAACGTTTAATAGTTTAAAAAAATCAATAATGAGGAATGCAAAATCTTGTATCTATTTTTATTTTCAGATGTTTAAGGAACACGCAAGGAATATAAAGCCAATAGGCAAAGATTTAGATATCCTCAGTCTCTATCTACGGAACATATCTCCCGTACAAGCTGTTTTGGACAACAGACTGACAGTAATAAATTAACTTACGAACAATATTCATGAAACACAATTTAACAAAATTTATAAATCTATCGTCAGTCGAATTATAAGAATAAATTTGTTGGTTATTAAAATTTTTGTAGTTTCGTCTTTTATTTCATAATTTCCTTGTAGATCTGTATTGGTAATGTCCTATTCATTTTCAGTTAACTCCTAGTTTTTCAGTGCTTGAGGCCGATCCACGTGGCGATAAGAATCATCGATTGCTTCGAAGAACTGTTGAGGCCTTAATTAAGTTGACGTATTATTTGTGATGGTACTGGAAGTTATATCGTTGATGATCTCATAGTGAACATGTAAAATGTACCTACAAGTCCAAAAATAATATTTATAAAGGCAAGATTATCGCTACAGTTAAATAATGTCTCGCATATAGTCCCAAATAAACCATTAAAATAACATTATTATCTTACAGTAGTAGCACTGCTGATATCACCAATAGACACTAGGCATAAATATAATAGACGTAGAAGCAAGTTACTGTAGTGTAGCAATAAAGGAATATATAACCTTTAAACAAATTACAGCCTAAGATACTCGTAGAGTGAAAAGCTATCTAACATGTTTTTTAAGATTTTTAAACTTCAGAACATTGGGTAAATTGTACGGAATTTTAATATTGCGTCCATCACATCCACGAAATTTTATTACCTGAATATTATATTGTGTAAATATAACACGAAATGGCAAATGACATACAATATGAGTCGAATAACGATGTAGTAGCAATGATAACGGCACCGAAATTCGTTGTCTTCGTAAGATTTCATGATCGATTTCTATTCAAAACATATATATGTATTTCAATGAAACAGACTGATGCTCACTCTAATAACGAGTTAAAATTTCAATAAGAATGCCAAATTACGTATGTATAGAAGCAACCGGTTTATGTAGGTATTTGTATTACATTAAACATGATATGTTAAGTACAGTTTGTTAGAAACACCTTATAATTGATTTCTAAATGATTAATATATAAATATACGATGACGCTTGCAATTTGAAAGGGACTGCAAACAAGACATTTATAAAGATATAATTATGCAGGTATAAACTTTTGAGGCTTCGTCTGAAACTCGATTCGTTATAATCGCTGTAAGTTTATTCTTTACCAGTCGAACAAGCGCTATTGCTCCAATTATTCAGTAGTTCTAACTCATCTCGTATTCGTCTTCCGTTCAATTAGTGGTACTTAGTTTTAATTGCAAAATTTATTACCTCCCAAAGGTACGAGTTGATTGCTTACTGATTATTGTGTGGTTATTACCAAACAATAAACTTGAAGGTGCAATATTTAATAATTTCGATTGTCGCTACGGAGCATGTTAACTATATTATAATAAGTAACATCACGCCTGTAATCCTCGAAGAGGTAGGCAGAGGAATGTACAACACTCCCACGTTTCAGCAGTTACTTTTAAGTCCTACAATGGAATAGGTGCTGAGCCTGTTGCCATATATTGGGCACATATCCAGATTCCGAGCCACTACGAGAAAATCTAAATTAGAAAATGTAGTAGTGTCCTACCAGGTGACGGCCTAGACACCACGGTACTAAAGTGATTCCGTCGGGTATCTTGACATCGTTTTGTAGAAGACCTGGAGGTTCCAGCACAGCTGGCACTGAAACTTTAGCAAGAGTCCGACGAACTAAATCATTATAAGCACCGTAGTGATATAACCTGTCAGCGCTCCTAGTATAGGAGAATGTGCCTCGTGCCCACAAGGACATACATGAGGCTCATAAATCGTGACACCGAGTCGGAAATGCGGAGTCCAAAGGATGCGTTCAATCCGTATCCTGACTCCTTCTGTGCAACTGCAAGTAAACGGGCCTTATAATTGCTGTTAACACATAGCTTCAAAATACACTAATACTACAATTACATTACATTAATACAAAATACATAAAATTACTGATTACCACCAGGTCTCCAATGCTTTCTCCATAGGTATACGTCGCCCGAACATCAACCAAATTTGTATTTAAAACGCCTGTGATGCGGGTAAGCGTACTATAGCAGGAGGACAGAAAAGCCGGGAGAGTCAAACTTTTTGTCGTGCGTACACCTGAACCACTGAAAAAAATCGGAAGGGTTGCTTGCATCCAAGAGTCGGAATCAAATTTTAAATTTAGAATTTTTGGATAAACAGTTTTGTAAACTTGTATCTACGAGTAAAGCGTTTATCATGAAATTTCCAAATAGAACAGTGTCTACCTGTGTAAGTCTAAACCAAAAAAATCCCACCGATTTAACCTCAACAAAAAACTAGCCAGTAACCATCAAGCTTCGGAAAATCAAGCTTAATATTCTGTTCGGAAAATCCACTGAATTACAGGCGCCATTTTTAAACTCGTCCGATATTTATTTGCGTCCGGCCGCGCTGCGCCGCGTTCTATCAAGTAACCCAAACATAATTATTTAGGTGGTTTTTGTCACCAATGGACAAAAATGTGGGTTGGTGCAGGGATTTGCGTAGATTTTAATGGTATAATTATAAATAGCTTCGTAACAGCAGGCACATTTTTACACAAGCAAATTTAGTGAACAACATAACCTATTAACGACTATCTGTTGAGGGTTGATTAATAATGGATATATTGTTTGATATGACATTTGTCATTGTTTTTAACATTTCAGTTTGTTCTACTACGAGATACAGATTCAATTGATAGAAATAATCTGATAAACCTATTGTAATTATTGAAGATTTAAATAATATTTCATGTTTGGAATATGGTAAATGGCGTATTTGCTATAGTTTTTGTTCTAACTCGAAATCATTATTTCTTCGTCTTATTAAAGACAAATGTTCCATTTTCAATCATTCTGCCTCCTACATAATATGAATGCTCAGAAAGAAAGAGACGAAACATGGCAAATACAATGTGTAATAACATTGATCAATACTTAATCAATACTAAGCAAAAAATTGTCAATGCACACCCGCTCATAAAATTCAGGTAAGTAATCGAGACGCGTACAATCTGAGAATTTTAGGTCCCAGAACGTACTTAGCAGATACGAAAAATTAAAATAAACAAATGAAGGAAAAACGGAATACGATAAACATATGTATAAGTGAATATGGGTACTGAATAACGTAAAACATTGAATTAACGTTTTGTAAATTTACGCACGTCCCTGTAATTATGATTTTGTAGAATTATAAAAAATGAATGTAAAATTATTATAATATGTAAACTAGGGACTTTTCATACCGGCTGAAGCTATTAAAACGTCCAATGAAAATATGGCCGACACGTTTCCGCTCCAACGGCGTCAAGTTGAATAGCCACTCTGAGCGTCGAAGTTGAATTTATTCAATCCATCCTTGCCCAAAGGATCCATCTATCCATTTCCATGTTAAAAGTTTCGCGATAAAAACGTTTTAATATTCAATCTGAAAAGCTTAATATTTAAGTTGAAATAATATCGCTTAAAGCACTCCGCGATGAAATTTATTCGACGCGATATTGAATTAATATGAAGTAGCTGAGCTACAGCTGTATGATCCTGTAATATTTCGCTTTTTAACTTTATAGTTTCAACATTAACAGTTATAATAGGGTAGTTAAATATTACACCTGTTTTTATCTTGTACGCATACGATTTAATTATGTCCGCCTTCACCCGCGTAGGTATGCTATACGCTAGGTAGGGCTTACCCTAATATATAGTTTAGGACCTATCCGAGTACCTTATCCATGAAAATATACGTACGCGAGGTAAGGCATAAATAACTATGTAGATAAACACGAAGCGTTTAACAATAAAATTGTTGTATTTTATTTTGTATAATGTATAACAAAACTGTTAGGTATTATATAAATTATACAGGAAACATCTAACTAATGTAGCACGTGTTCGGTTCTAGATCAAAAGTTATTATAAATATTGAGTTTTTTATTGTATGTGTATGTATGTGAATTAATAACGAAATTTCTTCCACTCAGTAACAGAATTTAGTTTAGTAAATATATGTAGTATTAAAATCACAAAATATAGTGGGTTATAAGATATTCACTATCGCAATATTCGATAGAGGAACTATATATTATTTTATGAGAAATGTATTTCTATTATACACACTAAATCATATACACATATATGAGAATAATAATGACGATAATAATTATGTCATCAAGCTAGATAGCTTACGGAGTAGGTAGATAAGGACTCATGTTTAATCTCTATCCTTACAGAGTTGACCAGCACATCTTTCGCATAAAACGATGTCTCAATAGCTGATTACTGATTTGTAGGTCAAGTGGTTATAAGCTCTACTGCTGATTGAGAGTTCCGGGATTTTATTTCCGGGTCGGGTGCTGTTTGGTTTTTTAACCTTCCATTCTTGTGTCCTGTGTATGGTAATAGGGTCATCCCCTATTTCGTGTTGGCGACTGGCGTAGAGGTGAGTGACGACACCCCCTACATAAGCATATCAGGTGGACGTGGCAGTGTACTGAACTTATATGTCTACCTTTTTGGGGATTACAGGCGTAATGTTAGAGTTTTTTGTATACCAAATAAAAAACCTACGCTTTAATATAGGTTGGAATGAAAATAAATTTACTCACTGAAATAACAGAGCTCTGTGATTTTAATATACGTACCAGCTTCTTAAATGATTTCTTTCAATAATTTACTGTCTGAATTTTTATAAACCCAACTTAATGTTAAGCATAGAGTATTTCGAGCCACTAAAGCTCCACTCGATTTTTTTTCACATTATTTGTAGTGAGTTGATAAATAAATAGCCAATAAATTTAATATCTTAAAAATAAATGACGATTTATGACTTAACAGAACGATATTGAAAGATACGAGTATGCAATACGTCTTTATTCACCTATTTATCAGTAATTGCACATGAAACAAAAATATTTTACCAAATATATGTACATATCATACATGTACCGAAGTTTTAAAGCGTAGAGTTCTTATATGTTCATAATAAAACAATAAATAAATAACCTATTAAAGAAATAAAAATTATAATATGTCGTATATAATTATCTCCGGCCAGGTTGGATGATGATCTCCAAAAGGCTGCAGGCAGATGCTGGATGCGGCAAGCCGAAGACAGGGCGCGATGGCGCTCTTTGGGGGAGGCCTGTGTCCAGCAGTGGACTGGGATGGGCTGATGATGATGATGATGTCGAGTATTAGAAATAATTAAAATTCAAGCGAATTCAGAAATGAAAACCATCCGGACGTCAAAACACACCGATTTTTATCTAATTAAATGGTAATCACTACTGAAATACCGGATCTCATTATAATAAATTAAAATTAATTTACGAAAAGGGTTCAGTTTTGAAGGTGTTTGTAACAGTAACTTCGAATTAAGGAAGTTTGGGAAATCAGGAGACACGTTTTGAAACCTTGCCTGTTTTATAATGTTTTGACACTTTTCAGTTGATTACTTTTCACTCGCTTATTTCCTTGTAAATCCGACCCGGCATTTAAATCCAGGACCTTTCGATCAACATTCGCGCTCGTAATCATCACGACTAATGATTTTTATTTATATTAGCAGTTAGAAAAATGTCGATGTTTAATTTGTTTTATTTTATTTTTTTTTACTTTATGTATTATGAGGCTTTGATACCGAAATGAAGTTTTCATTAATTAATTTATTTATTCAACGCAGAATGACCGCCGTTGACAGGTTCTTATGAGTATTTGCGTTGAGGGTAAAGGGTAACTTGAAGATTATTGTTGAGTAACGCTCGTAAACCGTCGCGTTGACTATTGTGAATTGAAAATATTTGCTGCGATAGGATAAACTACGCCGTTGCGTTACTAAAGCGATATAAAGCGTTATTTAGTTACATTTACGTACTTACCGCATTTATTAATACATTCCTAACTCATAAGAATATCTTGTTCAAATAGATCCAGGTCTGACTGATGGGAGAGTCTCCGAAACCGGCACGCATGTATGAAGAGAGGTGATAGAGAGGTTTAGCACTCCGTGCTCTCAACCTACCCCGTAAGGGATCTGGCGTGATTATATGAGTATTATAGTATTATAAGGTCGTAACTACAATGAATAAGAAGTAACCAAAAATATGCTTAATTTATAGGAAAAATAAACATATTTATATAAAAAGGATTACAGTAGTATAATACCATTATTATTATTACGTCACCACGCCAGGTCCCGTATGGGTTAGGTAGAAAGTATCAGGTGGCTAATATATTTATACTTACCTACAGACATACCGTTTTTAACATTTGTAACACTATTATTTTCTCAACATAGCTCTGTGGTCCCGTATGTTAATGTCAACTAATATAACCCTGCGAAACGTGGGGTATTTTAAGTCCTGAGGGTAAACTATAGGAATTTAGTTAGGATGCCACACCCGCATGTATATTTCAGCGAGCGTCCTTTGTGCGGGACGGGACACGCAATAATTCGTGCGTAATTTTTGGCGACCAAATGCGGGTGTAGTGTAAATTAAACGTATGCCTACAACTTAACTACATACCTATAGCGGTATTATCATAGCAACTAAAATTGTATGTACACTCAAAATAATATATACCTATTAATGTATCGTTCCATTTATAAATGTGCCAATTCTATTTAAAAAAAGTGTAACATCACGCCTGTAATTCCCGAAGAGGTAGGTAGAACAGTATAGTACATGTTTCAATAGTTACGTTTAAGTGCCAATATGATATAGGTGAATAACTTGTTAGACCTTATTTGCGATTATGTAAATAGTGATAGCGAAATGTCGTCTATAGTTGGTGGTAGATGTCTGGAGCCACGAATAAGATTAACACGAATAAATAAAGTTTAACTTCGCTCTACCATAACGGACTGCTCAACTTTATAAAACAGAAAGACTTTTACGTAAAGGTTATATTGCTGTTTCATTTACTGGTACTGCCTGACTGCCTCGTTGGTCGTGTTGGTTGCGAGTGCGACTGCCGAACGGGAGGTCCTGGGTTCGATTCCCGGGT
>DWFO01004807.1:0-11052 GCA_018246595.1 Mimoniades nurscia nurscia
CATATCTTCACGCCAGGTCCATTGCGGGGTAGGCAGAGAGTACAGAGTGCCAAATATCTTTATTCTTACACACCTGTCGTGCTTCGATAGGTGTGTACGAGAAAGATAGAATTTTCGTGATAGAAAAATATTTTTTTTTAATGTGGACCAGCACAAATTAATAAGTATATAGAAATAAATTACACATTCTTTCTCTCTGTCTGACTCCTGACGACAGTTATCAAATCATCGAATATCAACGAACTATGAAGCATTCTAAGGCTCGCGATTTTTGCGGGTAATAAACGATAAGTTGGTATCAGTGGATAATAGGTAATTACGGTCGGCGACTAAAGTTCGTAAGTAGCAAAAAGTATCGCGGTGATCAGATAGCGCACCGAGCGACAGTACCACCGCCAGTTGCGAAACGCACCGGTCACCTAGGCCTCAATACGCGCGGCAAGCACCAGAAACCTTCAGCGGAATATAGAATGTCGATCTAGATAAACTGGGAATGCGCCACCCACTTCATGTTAATTTGTACAACTCAGTTGCCACCCATTACCCAATTTCAGATGCCAATAAAGTTCTAAAGCGTCCGTTTAATTAATAGATACATACCAAAATGATGAATTTATTTTTATTAACGTAACATCACGCCTGTAATTCCTGAAGAGGTAGGCAAAGGAATGTAGAACACTCCCATATTACACCAGTTACGTTTGCGTCCCACTGTGAAATAGGTGGTGAGCCTATTGGCATACACCGGGCACCTATCTAGACTCCGAGCGACTACTATAAAAAGTATAAATTAGAAAAATTTAGTAATGCCCGACCCGGGAATTGAACCCAGGACCACCCGATCGGCAGTCGCACTTGCAACCAACACGACCAATGAGACAGTCAATTATTTTAATTACATTGAAATAAAAAAAAAAACCACCTAAATGTAATGTTTGGGAATTTATAGATTTTTTATTTATATACAATATTTGCTCAGAGTTAGGCATTTACTGCACTGAGTTAGGTAATAAAAGCGGAGTAGTAAAATATCGTAAATACGTTATCCATCGCTCACTGAGTGAATTATCTAGCTGATTCAATATTCAGGAACGGGCTCGTGTAAAATTTCAGTAGCTATTCCAACAGACACGTGCGTCCTTTAGAACCACCCACTCGAATACCTTCTAAGTCCTAAGCAAAACAGGGGTAGACGTAATCATGTATTTTATAACTTTAACAAACTAGAATGAAGTTAAAAGCCGTGTTGCTCATTGTATTTAACAACATTGTTTTCAACAAGATTTACATCGAAGACGTAAATATACAGCATTGAAAATTTAACTTTAAATTATTTATTAAGTTAATTTTTTTGTAGCAATTATGTTTAAACGGTATAATTAAAATATAAAAGTAAAATTTATAATTACTTCCAAGTTATATTCAAAAACAGGGCTGTCAAAATTTACCCTTTACACGAAATTGGGATTGAAACAACATGGTGGAAAAAGAGTTAAATTGTTGGCAGGAGCGGCAGGGCGCTGATGTTCAGGACTCAATTAAGAACGTGCGGATGTGACAGGTAGGTATTTATTCCTGTAAATAGCAAAGGCCCGCTTTGTTGTTTTCCCTGTTTTGAACCTATGATAGACAGCGACATTAATGTATTAAAAATTTCTCAACAACCTCTCTTTCTCTTTGAAGGTATTAATGAATGAGCTTAGAATTAATTCAACAGCCTACCTATGTACATAAGGAGATACAGCTTATATACTTTACATAACATGTTTTTTTAGTAGTAGCTTTGAGTGTTGGTTTGTGCTCTATATATAGCAGCAGGCTAGTCTACTATTCCACGATAGGAAGTAAACGTAACTGTGGAAAGTGGGAGATGGAGTGAACGATCCACTGCTCCGTCTCCCTCTTCAGGGATAACAGCCGCGATGTTACGGGTTTACATAAAAAGAAACAACACAAAATTCATTGTATCAAATATTAACATAATCAAAACTTTAAAAGTAGATACATATTAGGTTACATGTACCCAATAAAATGGAAATACCTGTTACAAAGTTTTAATGAGTACTGGGTACAATTTGTTTGCGTTGTATTTCGTAATTAATTCAGTTCACATTATTATTCACCTAACGTTATTTTTCATTTCGAAATTGTATGAATAAAGAAAGAAATTGATTAATGTAGAAGAAGTATGTGAGGTATGAAGGGATAGATATTTGAGCTCATAAAAGACCCTATAAAGTACCCAACTTGGTAATTGTTAGTTTATACATGGAATTCAACCTGCTTTTTTTTTCACTTTTTCAACATACTGTGAAGCAACCGAATAATTCAGGGTGATACCCTACGAACATTTAATTGGACAATGCTGTAAAATCAAGGCAATATAATAAAAAAAATATATGTAAAAGATATAATTGTGCTCGATGCATGGCAATAGGCTCACCACCTATTCCACAGTGGGACGTAAACGTAACCGGTGAAACGTGCCTACCTCTGCCTACCACCTACCTACCTACCTACCTACCTACCTCTGCCTACCTCTTTGGGGATCACAGCCGTGAAGTTACTTAGATGTGTAATATGTATATAAAAGCAAAACAGACTTTATTACCGATTACGACGGCGTAATATGATTTTTTTTAATCATAACACCAACTACTTATTATAATGTAAACTTAATCAACGCCTTTTAATTAAGTAATAAATTTTATCACTTCCATATTACAAAACGTAGCATACACTACCTATTGCCAACTAGGACCGACTACTACACGGAGCTCGTACAGCCGGGACGGCCATATAAGGCACGAGACGAACGAGGTTATCAACATCACTCAGGCTTCCGACACAGCTGTCCTCATATCGAGGATTTTGCTAATTTCAAATTCTGGATTTAAGACGATGCGTTGCAAATATGTAGGTACTTATCAAAAATACAGATAAGTTTTGAAGTATCCGTATAACCATAATATACCGTAACCATAATATAATATATCCGTATAACCGTATAACAACTATAACAATAAATATTATAACACATTTTATGCCAAATGTCTTAATAATGAATCGAATAGACGCCGTTGAAATCTTCCGTATGAGAAAAAACTTATCGAATGTTATTATTATAAAACATTACCTCTACAACAGAACATTAAAAAAACACGTCCCAACTTATGGTATTAGAAACCAATAACAAACGAAAACTTTCACCACAAAGCGAAACAAACACGTTTCAATCAAAACGATGAATCGACACACAAGAACCTCATCCATATGTAACACATCGATATATCAATTAATCCCATACATTGATTCACAAATCGATTACGTGGTATGCGTATCGTAATAGTTAAATGTGTAATGTACTATTTATATAAAAAAAGACACATTGAACGTACGGAACAACATAAAAAAAAAGAGTAACCCAAAACTGACAATAGAAACCCGGTACATAAAAAATACAATAAAAACAACCAAACTCCTTGCAGTAAATATACAAAATCAATGTCACAACTGTCGCAATAACTGTATAGATTAAAAATTATTATTAGACAATTCTAATTCTAATTAATAGACAATTCTACGATATTAATAAATATAAAACACTGAAGCCAAGGTCGTCATTATAAAAGAACTATTTTTATACAGATAAAACAAATGCTCAAATTTCAATTCATTAAACTATTCTACTAGATGCACACAGAAAAGAAACACACTAAACATGGTTTAAATATTATTTAACACTTTGACCAATATCGATCGTTACGATGAGTAATATGAAAAAGCTATATATTTTTCATTTGTTAGATTAGTCAAACGTTGCGTTGGAATGACAAATTCATCAACAGGCGAACATGATAAATGACAAACGACCGGTGTAAACAGTGATACGCGATGCGCGCGAGCTAGCGCGTCGTGTTCGCAACTGGCGCTGCGCCGGCGCAGGCCCGCTTCTTTCACCGCCGTTAGAGAAGGTGGGCTGCTACATACGCTTATTTACATTAAGTAACGCATATATATACAATTATAAATTTACTATTATTGTAGAGTGATGTTGCTACACTTGTTAAGACGAATTATAATACATCTGACGCAATATGAATATTATAAATATTAAGTAACTTTGATATGTAATATGTATATCGTTTGAATCACATTACTGGCTCATTACTGAATATCTAAAAATCTAGTAAGATAGAAGGTATATTTTCATAGCAATTAGTTATTTTATCACAAGGTAACGAAATAATAACCTTTTTGTAACCCCACGTCCCATTATAATACCTTTGGGACCAATTTTTTTAAATGATCGACATTAAACCCCCACATATATCGTCAATATAAAGGCAAATGTGAATATGTTTATCGTATGAGTAGCATGAGTTCGCCATTTTAAAACAACAACTGTTCTACTCTATGACAAGTAACTTGTATAAAAACACCGTTAAATACATATGTATATATATATTACTTTCTACGTTAATTAGATGTCACATGCAACTACTTTAGCACTCTTACTTAGTTTATCACACATAGTCCATCTTGAGACGCATCTGCACAATCTGACCTATGATGATACATAAATAACAATATAATACATCCGTTTTATAACACGTCTCGTTCGTATGTACGTGGAGGTGCAAACAAACCCAAGGTGCGTCTAGATGTCTATGTCATATGATACTTGGCATCACCGCGAGAGGTCGCCTAGACGCGCCGTGAGGCTGTGTGCGTCGGGCCGTGTTGGTTGCCACGCGTTGCATCGGTCGGCGTTAAACTTAAAAAAAAAAAATTCAATACGTGCAGTTGACAATGAATGATGTGCAAGTGTTCTCAAAACCAAAAAACCTCAAATCCTTGGTATATTTTTTTTTCATATAGTCTAAATAAACTTCGGTACAAGACTCTCTATAACCTTTAAATTTTTAGATAATTGTATACACGAAATGATGTCATATGTTATCACAATGGCGACGATACCGACTCGACAACACAAAGATGTTTTTTTTTATAAACATATCATTATGTCGATTGTGTCGATAGCGGTGACTGTATTGTTCCGAAGAGGTAGCCAAGGAGTATAGTACAATCCCAAGATTCACCAGCTACGTTGCACGTCCCACCAAGGAATAGGTGGTGAGCTCATTGCCATACATCGGGCACAAACTCAGACTCCTTGCTACTGCTGATACATTCAAGTAAAATCCAATAATGTTTAGCCTGACCCGGGAATCGGACCCTCGTCTTCTATATCAGCGATCGCGCTGGACTCAACCAACGGAGCAGTCGTTAATTAATAACGTATTTTTTTTATAAGCCGTTAAGATTTCAATTGATAGTTAACACACATACCACCGCAAACGAGCTCTCGGCGCATGCATTGTAGGAATAATGCTTGTAATGAATAACTTAAATACGATGATGCCATGCGACGGACGGGCGCGCTCGTCCGCTAACTCTACAGTGGGTTAGATCACGCACTCTACTTCACAATGAATGGGTAAAACATATTCGATATTTAAATGCAACAAGTATACGCGACTGATGAACTTAGAAAAAGCATGCCAGGTCTATAAGAATACAACAATTTGGCACTCTGTGCGCTCTGCCTACGTCGTAAGGAGCTGGCATGATGGTATTATAACAAAAGAAACACGTCAAGTCTGTAACGGTATATTTGGGGCTCGGTGGCCTCTGCCAAAGAAGTAAAGAAATCGGGCGTGACGATTAAATAAAGAAAACTACGTTCCATCCGCCATATACAGTAATTGTAATTGAAATTAATCTCAGATAATTATCTGTATCTACTCAATTCTAATTACAATCCATGGTATTCCCATGATTGACAAATTTTGTAATTGATCCCGATAAATCGTCTCCGCGCCACGTAATCCACGAGCGTCGTTTTAGGGATGGAACTAGTCAATTTGATTAACTTAGGCAAGTCTTTGTCACCGTCCAATCCTATTTAAAACCTTTCGAGACCGTTCTAGAAACTAATCCAGAGATTATTGAATCGTTATTCAATTTATCCATCAAAAGGAATAAATAGAAACGTGTTGTAATAAAATCTTAGTATTAAGCCTTTAGTGTCCATCTGCATACTTGATTAAATAAAGTACCTAAGTTCTTGTATATATAATTATTTGTAATCTTATAAATACAAATACACATGTACATTGTACATAACTTATAAAAATATTGCATTAATCTTCACCACATATCCAAGTTATGACTACTTACTGGTATCTCTAAACGGAAACATAAAAATCGACAAATTCACTAATTATCACAGTATAAATACCTAAATATTACGTATGTATACTGTAACGAATAAATACTATTTCAACAACTGAACCATAATTTAACATCGGAATTAACGTAATTGTTTACTTCACAAATGTTCGCATACAATACGTCTCAATCAATCTCTCGGGTCAGT
This sequence comes from Mimoniades nurscia nurscia, assembly GCA_018246595.1. Taxonomy (NCBI): domain Eukaryota; kingdom Metazoa; phylum Arthropoda; class Insecta; order Lepidoptera; family Hesperiidae; genus Mimoniades; species Mimoniades nurscia. The sequence goes on from DWFO01004807.1 coordinate 6,443, forward strand.
AATATGTATTTAAGTTTCTGAGTAACAGCAGCGTCTCAAATGGATTAGTTGCCATAAAACATTTTCGTATATATTACGTCATCCATAACAGTTACATTTAAACAACAAACAATTCAACATACAGACGACAATTCAGATTAAGAGACTGTTTCGCAAATAATAACTAAGTCCTATTACGGCTACATGTAACCTACAATTAACCAAATAATATAGAGTTACAATGTTACTAGAGAAATAGGTTCTAAGAAAACGTAAATTGTTTAACATAAATGTAGGGTGGTCAAGAAGACAAAATAAAAGAAAAAATCGTGTAACTCCTAACTGCGTAACATCCAAACGCCTACAGTCCACGAAGAGGCAGACAGAGGTGTTGTACCACTGCTGTATGATAAAAAGGGTTGCTGGCGAAGGGTTAGTAACGCCTTTCGTATTAAAAATGCCCTTAAGGGACAGTGACCACTTTCCATGTCACCTTTGTTTATCGGGCATATGTGTAACAAAAATGTATCGACGACAAAAAGTGTACGTAAAAGAATATTCGATAATAGTAATCGTTTCATGCGATATAGATTTTAATACAGATGTATTACAGACCTCATAAAATATATTTTCAAATTATTTACTCTACGTGCATTCGAAAAAGCCAATCGACACTAGCATTTTAATCGAACAAGAAATTGATGATGTAAAACAAGTATTCCTTAAAAAAAAACGAAAGTAAATTATCTAACAAAATATAAGTTTTGCATGGCGACAGCCATAATTCCGTCAATATTGTTAAAACATTGCGCAACGCATGTACGTATCATTGGCATGAAATCGTGCAAAACGAAAGCACCGGGGCTTGAAGTAAAAGTATCCATGTAACAGTTGAAATTCCAATAATTTCGTATGTGTAGGTACGTATTTATGCGATCCGAGGTGTGCTGGTCATCAATTATGTGGACGGACGATGCAAGACGTTAAGTTGTATAGCGAACTGGCTGATACTCGCCATGCGTTGTAATGGTTAAATAAAAACTAAAAACGTAACTACTCGTAAGTGTGCACATAATACTTGTCAATTGTTCAAATATTGTCTTTTTAAGCTAACATTCATGAATTACTGTTATTATGGATGTGTTTATTTTTACTGTTTGGTTGGTTGCAAGCGTGACTGTCAAACTTGTGTTCCTGGGTTCGAATCCCAGGCAAAACTCTAATAATTTTTCTAAAACATTTTCTAAATTTCTAGTGGTGGCTCCGAGTCTGAACATGTGCCCGGTGTATGGCAACTGGCTCACCACCTATTCCATAGTGGGACGTAAACGTAACCGGTGAAACGTGGGATGTTCTACATTCCCCTGCCTACCTCTTCAGGGATTAAAGCCGTGATGTTACGTTTTAAAGGCTATTTTCAAAATACATTTATGGCAAATGAACAAATCTGATGACACATACATATGTATATCCTGACTTAACAGCGGTCACGGAAGAACAATTAAAACCATCTGTAATTTCCATTTCAAGAATTACAAGTGTTACTTACGAGTATGTCATGTACTAATAACGATGCATGGCCTTTTCTCTCATACATACATACATACATAACTCTAAACGTTTCTTTCTATTGACCCCGATTTTTTTTTTCAGTGAGATAATTTACCCTTACATTACCAACGTACATACTCACATACATAAGCAGTGAACTTTAAAACTTATTAAATTATGATGAAAGTTACTTACTATGCACTGTGGCATCTGGTCAGAATTCCCAACGATGTTCATTGTGTGTAATATAAATACAACACTGGGCAACTTCAGCGACGACACGGGGGCCGACGATCGGAAAAGTTGGAAACAATTTGCATCGTTCCCCTTCATTAAACAACAGCATAGAAAATGTTTAAGGCGTTGCTATATCGTATACTGTGTATCGACATGGATACGCTCGAACGTACACAAAAGCTAATCACTCATAAAATTACAATTTCTTTTTCAGTGATGTCGATGATATTAATTTTTAATGAAATCAATCAAATAACAAATTATATTAGTAACAGTATTGAAAAAATGGAACTTCGGAAAAATTTATAATGCCGAACATCTCATATGCGTACGCGATTAAGGTGAAATTAATGAAACGTAGAAATAATAAAATTTATATAACGCGTAATTGACTAATGATAGAGTACAGAGAATAGCTGCCGCCCATATTGCGATCGGTTAAATCACGCGACGTCTCGCATTACCAACGGGCTATTAAAATGTTTCATTCGATTGTGATCACGCGAGTACGGACAGTAAACAAATGGTAGGAGACGACAGAGAGTAAGATAGGTATAATTGGATCGTAATACATTACAAAAGCAATAAATCATTTTGCTCGCAGTGTGACCGCAAAACATAATGTACATATAATAACAGTAAACAGCAGTGGTTATTAATATTGCAGTCCATGACAAGAAAATATGTTAACGGACTAGTCGTAAGTCTAACGTATAAGTGACCACATCGATTCATGAATGAAAGTTATATTTGAAATTAATGAATATATCTCAGTAATTTCAATTTAAAGCCTGTGCATCCTCCATTATTGCTTTTCTGTAATAACTGTACTCTTAAAAGTAATCCTCAATGATGGACCTCCTGACATATTCCCTTATATTTTTTAACATTGTTTATGTTAAAAGATCAGCAGCCTAGGGCCTTCAATCTTTTCATTAGCAATAGGCTCGCCTTTGATTGATATCCCATCTGATGAAAAGTGACTTTGTTAAGTTTGGTAAGTTGTCTTTAATAATTCCAGATTGTACGAATTAGGAAACATCAACGCAAGCAGGGATTTCCACTCTTTCGCAGTCTATAGCAGAATCGATTTAGCGAAATGCTTCGTTCTGTTCAATCTGACAATTTAAGGTAACCTCATCATTCTGTGGAGACGCAGATGTTCACAATGGAACAATAAAGAGATGTTGATAATAATGATAAAAGTTTTGACGGAAGCATTGTTACATTAGCACAAGCGATGGGACCGGTTCTGGGCAAACAGACACAATTTAAAACTTATCAAAATAAACGCCAACATTTCACAACCGCTACAACCCAAAAGCAGCATCAAGTGAATACACGGGCAGGAGCGAATATTTCGTCATACAAAAGAAGTCGTGTCCAACGATCATAACCAAATAGGAACTTGGTCGTTGCGCTGCGCCTCACCCCGCCCGAGGACGTCATTATTACAATACAATCGATTATATTAATGTAGCTACCAAAATTGGCGCCAAAACACGTCGAGTATTAACAGAGCCTCGCCATGTTACAATTGGTACATTAAAAAGTAATAATAATTACATAATGATTTAATACTCGACTAATTTCAGATGGGTATAAGGCGGCCATGACTTAGGGAAGTGTACAGTTAATGTTCTTGAATAATAAACCGTAAAAGTAAAGAACTTCTTTTGAATTACTGAAATGTAACCCGTTGTGTTTTGGCGCTAATGTGTCATCGTCAAAAGCCTGCCTCAGTCCACTCCTACGTAGCCCTCTCCTGAGACACTTTTGCCCACAATCCCCACGCTGGGCACGCCGATTGGGGACCGCAAAGCACAGATTATCGCACCACGACGTATCTACGTAAGACACATATATCCAGTCATAAAAAGCGCAGTTTACTCCACGCTGTTACTGTTTCACGTCGAAAGCATCCGGCTAATTTTAACGATATGGAAGTTTCTAAGGACATCGGCGTGAACTAACTACTAAATGTGCACAATTCAACGCACCTAAATCCTTATTACATTATTCGTCAGTTAAGACCAAACTTTTTACACATTTGTACTAAGTATTTTGTTTACGTACAAAAACACAAGCAAAGCTGCCGTTGCAGGGTTCAATTTACAGTGGTCAGCGCGAGGCCACAGGTGGCGCTACAAACAATAAGGTCACGTAATGAGAAATAAAAACTTAAGGAAAAAGTTTTTGTTTAAGCGCTGTAATAAGTTTACATAGGGCTTTCGAGGCGAACGAGAACACAAATGAGCTGAAGATACATAGTTCGATGTGATGCAGTCATGTATGTATATTGCATGAGAAAATTATAAAACACGAACACTATACGAGTTCACTTCGATCCAGCTTAACTTATGAATATAATTTATAAACTCAATTTTCATTGTGTCATTGTGTTTTGGTTGCACGCGGACTTGATGATGGATCAAGAAGTTCTGGGTTTAATTCCCGGGCCGGGTACTATCGGGCTTTGATAACTTCGAATATCCAATTGTTGCTCGGCGTCTGAATATTGCTCAATTTATGGCAATAGGCTGACCCTCTGTTCCATCGTGGGACGTAGACCATAACAGTTGAATCTTGGAAGTAACCTACACCCATCTGCCAACCTCATCAGAAAATGCAGGTGTAGATTAAAACGAACAAAATTTTGTCCAAATAATAATTATTATTGAAAACAAAAGAAGGCATGGCACGTACTTTATTTTCACTTCGTTACTTATTTATCATTATTATAACATCGTCTCGCTCGGTGCTCTTCACTGCCTCGTTGGTCGTGTTGGTTGCGAGTGCGACTGCCGAACGGGAGGTCCCGGGTTCGATTCCCGGGTCGGACA